>CAKLNU010000412.1:272500-359751 GCA_922788865.1 Poeciliopsis turneri
CATCCATCCATCCATCCATCCATCCATCCATCCATCCATCCATCCATCCATCCATCCATCCATCCATCCATCCATCCATCCATCCATCTTTTTCCACTTATCTGGAGTCGGGTCGCGGGGCAGCACCCTAACTAAGGAGGCCCAAACTTCCCTCTCGTCAGCTACGTGCTTATCCACAATGACAATATCTCCAAATGTCATTTCAATGTTGGTGCAACTTAATGACCAACATTGGTCGGTGGCAGCAGCTACCATCAGGTGATTGGGGTTTTTCATCTTTGTGAGGAATTTTGGCCCATTATTTATTGCAAAGTTGCTCTCATTGCAAAGTTCTTGTGTATGACCACCGATTAGTCCGGTGATTTTTGAGACTCCTTTTCTTTGTGCTTTGAATCATTGACATAATTTACAACTTAAATGCTTGAACTTCATATAATGAACTGATGATCAGATATCTTCTAACTGTCTGTCATCAGTTAGAGTAAGAAATACAGAACCAGGATCTGAAGCCAGAAAACAGCCACAATCCATCACACATCAACTTAGTTGGATTGTTAGTTTTATGTCACATGCAGAACATGGCTTGCTGTCCAAAAAGTTAAACATTTCTCTCAGTATTCCACAGAATATTTTCCCAAAGTACTTGACATAAATTATAAATCTGTTTTTCAGCAAATGTGGGCTGAGCTTTTGTTTGGATGTCGTTTTAATTACTAATGTTGTTGAGCACTGACTGTACCACAGCCGAGTGAGGTCTGTTCTGTTGTGTTCAGTTCTTTTCTGATGTCTTGGACAAGTCTTCTGTGTGTTCTTGGGATAATTTTGGCATGGCTTCCAATCCTGGATAGGTTCCCCACATATCCATGTTTTTTTCCATTTAAGGATGATGACTCTCACTTTGTTTCTCTGGAGTCCCAAAGCCTTGCAGAGACCCTTTCCAAGACGGTGGAGTCAAATGATTTAGTTTGTTATATGTTGTGAAAGCTTTTTTTAAACTGTGTTAAAAAAAAAAAAAAAAAAGCAAGACCTGTCAGACGGGTCTTGCTTAAGGGATTTTTTGTATTCAACAGTTTTGACAGTAATCTGACTTGCGTGTGGCTATTAAAAAATACCACACAAACAGGAGAAATCATCAAGGGAGCAAATACTTTTTACACCATGATATGTCCAGTAGCCCACTTCTCATCAGGATGTTCTTGTGTCCCATTATGTGACTCAGAGGCTCCTTAGAAATCTGACCAATGCCCATGTCATTTGGTCATTTTTCCCTAAAGTCACCAGAGGTTTGCTCTAAATGCTGTTTGACATAAAGATGTCCTGGTCCAAAGCACAAAACCGCTAAAGAACACCAACAAGTGCAGCTTTAACCACACAGCAGATGTCCTGCATTACTTGCAGGTTTTGTTTTTGTCTTATTTCTTTCTTGAAAATTTAAAAGAAATTTTTTTTAAATTCCTAATGTTTTCTACGTGGTTTTAGTCATTTGACACAGCCACTTTTTGGAATTGTAAAATGGAATCGGGTTAATTTAAAGAATCTTCAGATAACTTATTAATTAAAATTTAATCATCACTTTGTTTATTAGAAATATCTCTAACCAAAAACAAAACCTGTCTCACACTTTGCAAAAGTATCTTTGTGAACTCAAGGTAAAGTTATCTGAATAAGAAGTTTTTTCAACTCATTCAAATGCAAGATTTAAAAAATGTAGTGTAATTTATCTTTAGTCAGGCAAAACATTTTGGTAAGATAAAAAAAAATGCATAGAATCTGAATCTATATGAAAACTTTAGGCTTTTTAAGTTGTTCCTCTAAATGTTTTTAATTGATTTTTAAAATTTTCAATTTTTTGAAAACTAAAACCTAATGTTTTGTGATTTCTTGCAGGGTCTTTAACGATGATGGAGCAAACTTCTTACTATTACAGCAATGTCACTGATCTAATCAGCAATGACTCCTTCTATGAGGATGACGACGACTACTACAGGGATGATCACGATCATGGCAACAAAGATGAGCACTCTGAGCTGAGGCAGTCCCTCACCATAATGTCCCTCATCGTCTACTCGCTCGCCTTTGTCTTGGGGGTTCTCGGGAATGGAGTGGTTATCTGGGTGACTGGCTTCAAAATGAAAAAAACGGTCAACACGATTTGGTTCCTCAACTTGGCCATTGCTGACTTCCTCTTCACGGCCTTCTTACCACTCAGTGTGACATATACAGCTATGGGCTTCCACTGGCCATTTGGCAAGTTTATGTGCAAGCTGAACACTACCATCAGTTTCCTGAACATGTTTGCCAGCGTCTACATTCTGGTGGTGATCAGTGTGGACAGATGCGTGTCTGTTGTCTGGCCTGTCTGGGCGCAGAATCACAGGAATTTGCGTAAGGCGTCGTGCATCAGTCTGTGTGTTTGGGCGTTGGCGTTGATCCTCAGCGCTCCGTACTTTGTCTTCAGGGATACCGGGCCGTCATATGAGAATGAGAACATCATCAACTGCTTCAACAATTTTGCTATGTCTGAGGACAGTGAAAATCAATCTGTCCTTGAGCTGCAACTTTTCCGCCACAAGGCCATGGTCATCACCCGCTTCCTCCTGGGCTTCGTCATCCCCTTCAGCATCATCGTCTCCTGCTATGCCGTCATAATCCACCGCCTTAGACGAAACCGCACACTGGCCAACCAATCTAGCCGCTCTTTCAAGATAATCGCCGCCATTATTGTCACATTTTTCCTTTGCTGGGCTCCCTTTCACGTCATGGGTCTGCTGGAGATGGTAAGCAACATGGGAAATCACTCAAATGAGATGCTGCTCCACATCATCGTAATCGGAGTCCCGATCGCCACAAGCCTGGCCTTTCTCAACAGCTGCCTGAACCCGCTGCTGTACGTGTTCATGGGCCAGGACTTTAAGGATAAAGTTCGCAAATCCATCCTAAAGGTCCTGGAGAATGCCTTCCAGGAGGAGGTGTCCCGCTCTTACACCTACACAAACTCAATGGTCACCATTCGAAGCAAAGACAAATCACTCTCTGATGCCGAGGTGTGAGACTGCCATGGACACTTTAGCTGTACAATGTAAATGCTACTGTAAATATAAAATCATTTTTATCTACTAACCATGTATTTTAGTTTGCTTTGAATGCTTGGTTTTGCCTCAAAATATAATCTACAGTCACTGTTTAGTTTTGGTTTTGAGCTACAAAACATGACTTCCAAGTATATTGGCCAAATAATGCAACTTTTTGCCAGGTCAAAGAGAAACTGGGTACCAGCAAGTTTTTTTTTTTTTTTGCCAGCTTCCTCTTCTTTTTCAACTTGGAAACCAGAAACTTTTAACTTGACGCATGATACTGTCCACAGTGGTCATCTGTGGGTTTACACCGCCTGTGAACTGGAACAGAGTGTGCAGTTTCATTATGTCTTTATCGCAACTTAAGTAAGCAAAAAATAGTTTCATCTGAAACAGTTTTATCTGACAGCTGCTGTCATTCATATTTCTCACTTGTCATAATACCTTATTAGGCACTGATTGCTGTCTGCTGCATGCTTCAATAAATATTTCATTGCCTTTTCTATGAAGCTTGAAAGAAATACGATGTTGATAAATGACGCTCACAATTGCAGCTGCATTGTAATGTTTTTTTCCCCCCCACACTCTATGCATTTTATCCTAAAGACTATAAACTACTCACTGAAGGTGGAGGAGCTGGAGAAGGCATAAAAAATGTCTGGATTGTATTCAACTTAGAACATGTGGCCTTTTTTCTCTACATTGGTGACATGATTATGATTATGTCACGGTATGTAAAATGTTAAACATCAAGTTTGATTTGTATTTCCACATTGTCACTTTTGGACCTTTTTCAGCTCTTGATTTAGTTGTACTGGAAGCATAATATGAGTGATGGTGGAAAAAATACTTATTTTTGAGTTGTAACTAAAAATGATCTGCATATCTATTAATGACATAACACAATTTATCATGAGGCAGCTTATCGCACATCAAACTTCAATGCTTTTAAACGCCACTAGAGGGTGCTGATTTATTGTAATTTTTTTTTTTCAACTAAGCAAGTCATCAAAAGAGTTTATGGGCGACCTTTTCTCACTCAAACATTAAAAGCAGCAATTATTGATATTTTGTCCATCATAAATAAAAGAAGAAACCCCAATTTCAATGATAGAACCGGTATAGATGTAGGCTAACAAGACATTGCTAGTTATTTTTGAATGTGTGACATTACAAACAGTGCAAGTCTACAAAATTGCTTCCTAGTTCAGTTTCTTCTATATTATTCTTCCTTCTTAGAATGTGTTGTTTATTTTTACAATAAACGAAAATTATTGCGTAAATGTTCTATGTTTAAATGGCTTACATTTATCCCTTTTTCTGAAAGTCAGACAAAAACAATTATAGCTTCTTCTGGTGACGTAAACAAGACAACTTCAGTGTTGGGACATTTTTTGTAGAAGTGGAATCTAAGATAACTGAGCAATAAGTCTGTCAATCAAATACTTATAAAATCAATCTTTCTGTTGTCTATATCCTCTTGTACCGGGAACCAGGGGACCCGGTGCCTTTCTCCAGCAGGCATTGGGCGAGAGGCGCGACACACCCTGGACATTTTGACAGTTCATCACAGAGCAACCATGCACACACAAATTAACAACAACCTAATAGTCATGGTTTTAACTGTGGGAGAAAGTTGGAGTAGGAGAGAACTCACACATTTACAGGGAAAACAGTGAAACATGTCCAAGGATATTTCTGTTGGAAGGCATTATCTACCCTTGAACAAACAAAAAACAGAAGCCACCAGCTGCTGCCTGTTGTATCATATTTAGTAAATATAGACTACATGCGAATAATCTAATCAAAGTGCAACTGTTCTATGAAGGCCTCAAGGTTTGTTGGGGAATAAACAGTGTTATTGTGGAGAAAAAAGCAGGGTTAAGTTATTAAATTGTGTCCCAAGTTACATATTTTTTTGTTTGATTTTTTTTTATTTTTTTACAGAACACTGTTCAATTTATCATCCAAACATAGAAAAAGAAAGACACAACTGGTGACCTACCAAGACATGGCTCTCCACCTAATGTCAGCTCACATTAACTCTTAACTTAACGAGATGGAAAGATGCAACGTTTTTGAGAGGACAGTGATAAGTCGTGTACTCATTATGACGATCATGGAAGAAAGTCATTACTGGAAGAAAGAAATCAGAAGGCCTGTTTGTCACAAGCCAAATAAGGGACACAATACACATGTGGAAGCTGCTTATGTTAGCTGGGACTGAAACTAATCTACTTTTGTGCAAACGAGTAGGAAAAAAACTAATTCTGCAAATTACTTTGATCGCATAAAACCCACCACAAAACATAGTAGTGGTAGCATCATTTTTTTTTTTAACAGAGACTAACAGGGAAGCTGGTCTGAATAGATGAGAAGATGGAAGGAGTTAATTGCAGGACAAAACAAGGAAAAAAAAAATCACCTTCTGGAAGTTGTAAAACAGGATGACCACTGACCATAAAAATTAAACTTCACATACAACAGGAGCTACGAGATCAGTGGGTGCAGACCACGAACAGTCATTGGAATAATTTTGTGTGAGCCCTCACCACAGTTCAACAATTATCCAAATTTGGCTTGCGAGCCTAGGAGTTTAATGTAAATAGATACTTTTTTGTTTTTATGTTGTTGGGTTTTTTTTTATTTCAGGGCAAATTTTTGCAGAAAATAATTAATTTTCTTGAAAAGGAAGAACATTTTAAGTACAGTACAATGTATTTTTTTTTCTTATTTTTTCTCTTTAAATCAATAGTAAATAGAACCACGAACATTCACAGACTTTTACCAACATTAAACCTGCCTAAGTAAACCAAGCACGTCAGAACATAGAGTGGTACTATATCCAGTTGAATAATATATCCAATTGTTGTTCAACCACAAGAATGTTTTCTGGAGAAAAGCAGGGAGCAATCAAATCAAACAATTTGAGAAACTCTATGCCTTTATCTTAACAGGCATTAGACCAACAGCTCAAGTTGCCACCCCTGGTTTTTTTTGGACCAATACTGTTTGGAAATCTCCTTTTTTCTAAAAGGTTCACAGAAAATTTGATACCTCTAATCTAAATTTCCATGCTTCGGTCAAAGTCCAGGTTTAAATGCAATTGAGAACCTGCAATTCTGATGGTCACAGATAATTTCTATCCAATATGATGGGCCTCAAACTATTTGGAAGAGAAGGGTTGTTATGAAAACATTTAATTTTAAGACATATGTTTTCATGGAGTGATTAGTAGAAGCCAAAGTGACTTTTTTTTTTTTCCAACAAAGACTTCATCTGTAGTACATAGAAATCCTTTATTTGAAGAAAATGTTAGAATAAAAACACAGAACTGTGTGAACCTTCACTGAATGCATAATTTTATGAAGTGACTGATGAAAGTCCACAATATCTTTCAGAGCCCCCATTTGACATGGAAATGCAGAAAAGGCTGTATATGAGGGGAGGACTTTGCTATTTTTGAAAACTGCTTGGGCAACCATATAGTTGCAGCACCAGTCCAGGAACTACTTTGTCACAATCAGATACTGGAGATAGTGTAATAGTTTGGCTGTTTGGAGGAGATGATGAAACAATCAGGGTAAGAAAAAGAAACAGAAGCACTAATTATCGTGTGATTTTTTTTGTTGTTGTTTGTTTTTTGTTTTTTTTTTTAAATCAGAGTATTGATGTGTCTTTTAAAATTCCAATGTGCCATTGAAAGTTGGATATCAATATGTAAATAAACTGTTTATATAAAAAAAATATGGACATACACAAAACAGTTGTGAAAGGCGATGTGGTTGAGATGGCGTCATTATTATATTTTCCAACTTCCTCAAATCTAACCAAATAAAAATGCTGTCAAATGTTTGTGCTGGTTTCTGCTACAAAAAAACAAACAAACCAAAAACAAAACATGCTGCTTGCACCACTATCGCTTCAAAGATAATAATAAAAGCTTAAAGTTCAGCCAGCATTCCTACCACATTAATGAAATCAACTGCCAATAAAGTGTGCTACATATGGGCTTTTTTGTGCTGTTAAAGTTTTTTATTTGTGACGCTTTACTTTTATAGATTTTAATTAAAGTTTAAAGATCCGATGGTCAACCAGACTCAGTTAGTTGTTCATTCTGGTTGGTGCAGCTTCAGTTTTGAGGTAGCAGTGGTTTTTAAAGTACATCTCATTGCTTATGGGTGATTGGACTTTTTTTTTATAGGACTAAGACCTTTTTATGTTTATGACAACCACCACCTGACATCAAGGAGCTGAAAAAACAAGTCATTACATGGTAAACCCTATCTGTCATGTCTTTGTAAGAGAAAACATGATACCACAAGCAACCAAACCGATAAGCGACAGCACATGAGATGAGACGGGGGAAATTGGCAGGAAGCATAGAGCTGTCACCCCAGCAAAATAAAAGTAGATCATGAGCTGTAGGGGTTTGAACTTTATTCTCAGATCAAATACCGTCATGAAGTTGTGGAGGAAAAAAAGCAAAGTTAAGTTATAAAGCATTATCCCAAAGTATATAAATATATTTTTACAGAGCATTGTAAAATCTCCCCTTAAACAAACATACTGTCATCAGAGCGTATTTTAATTTTCAAACACTAAAATCAATTGTACCAATGTTCAAAACTTTTTCTTTGGTTTGCAGGTTTGCTTGAGCATTAGCTCGTTACGATCCAAAATCCTCACCACTTTCAAATATTTTACATTTTTAGCAAGGACTCGACTTAAGTAGATTAGCTTATCAAGCATTTTTTTCAATCCAAACGTTCACGGCACTACTTGTTTAAGATGAGCACATACAACAAGTTGATGAGAATTCAGCTATGAAATCTTTTGTTAAACTGAATACTTTAATTTTGCAGTGCTTGACTTGATTTCAACACCTTTGTTTCTTTATCGGCCACTGATTTGAGAACGTCTGACTCCATGGAGGTTCCTGCTTGATCACAGAAACTTCAGCAACTGTTGAAGAAAATTTGGCTTCCATGTTACGCTAAACCTCTGCAACTGTTTCACGCAGGCCTTAATTAGTATTCACTTCCTTCTCAGTATCTAAACTACAATCTGTTTTGGCAAAGATTTCTCGTTTCAGATCCCTCATCATTTCTTGTTGAATATGATGTTTGCCACTATTGTGTTTATGTTGGCACTATTTTGTAAAGCGGAAGGTTACGCTAGGTAATAAAGGCGGAGCCTCCTCCCTTCTCTCTCGTGTGTGTGCGCATGTTCGAGAGCAGAGCAGGGCAGTGAGGTTGCTGGTTGATATTAATGGCGTCTCCTGTGTCTTGTGTGCTGCATGGGTGAGTTGATGCACCTGCAAGGATGTATTCGAGCGGTGCAGAGGAACCCAGTGATGCCAGGGGGAGTGGTGGGATATCCGCTGCAGAACAACCAACATTTCTTCCTGTGCTTTAACATCATGACTCTGAGATAAATGGGGAAAACAAAAGGTCATGTCAGATCTCAGAAGACCAATAAGATTTGAGCCTTTTTCTTAGAGCATTCCCAAAGTGCAGAGGCATAAAATAAAGTAATTTTTTTCCCCTTTACCTAAAGCATGTATTTTTTTTTACATATTTTACACCATTCCTGTAAAATATGTATGACATGGACATTGACGTATCATGGCTCTTTCACTTCCCCACCATCCAGAAATAAACTCGCTGGAGGACGACTCACGCCGTGTTTGGGCTGGAAAAGGGATTATTTCTTATTTCCCTAAAAGTTTTGGTTTCCGCCTTGTCTCCCAGCCGGTAACATCAGACCCAACAGGTAAACTTTGTGCCTAAAAAGTACTTTCAGACCAATATTTAGGGTTTTCTGTGATGGGACCAGTTTTTTTTCTGGGAGGAATGTGAAATCAGTTTTTTCTCCTGGTGTGTAAGGAGTTTCATGACACGCCATGAATTATCAGGTGACAAAAAATAAGTTCGACAGTCTGCTGGATGGGCTGAGTTTGGAAGTAAGAGTGATTTATCCAGATTTTCTCTTTAGATTATACCAAGAACACAGCCTGATTTTGAGCATTCGCTGTCTCACTTAAAAGTTCATTGGTCACCATAGAACAATTGCAAGACTTTGGTAAGGATAAAATAATACTTCAAAGTGTGCAGACTGAGAAAAGTAATGAGAAAATCTGCTGTGGTGTTTGGCGTTGAATAAATAGCTCAATGTCATTGTTTCATGTCATAATTTTGGATTGAACATAATCTATGCTTATGATTGGTTTGTGATGGAATCAGTCAGGTAGAATTGCTTTTTTGGGTTCTGTATTATTGGAAGAGAATTGTACCTGGTTGTCACGAAGAATGCTTTGATATAATCTTTGTTGTGATTTGGTCCTGTGTAAATAAGTTGAATTGATGTTACTTATGAAAATGGACTGGAAGCATATAAATATCATTCAAAAACCTGAAATGATTTTAATATTTCATACATAAATCAAGTAAATATAAAAGCAATAATGTAGCACAGCATGTTATCTGGCTACTTTTCCCTTCTTGTTTCTTTTAAACCTTACCACAAAACTGAAGACATTTTTCAATCTGGATTGAGTAATGTAAGATTGCTTAATATCATGGCATCACTTTAAGGTTTCCTCCCTTTTCTATGTGACTTATGTTTTTGCCCATCTGTTGTGTCAGAGCTGTGAATCGTCTTATGCCGTTATCAGTTTGTACGCATCTCCCATCTACTTCTGTTTTTAACATGTAAGCAAACATTGTTTCCATGTACTAGTTGTAGTTACACTTTGAATAATTACAGAGATTCAGTGTTGTGTAAAAAACATTCCCCACTCTGGAGATTTCTTCTGTCTTTGCTTTCTCATCTCTCTCAAATGCTTAAGATGAGCAAACAAATTTAATTAGGCAATAATAACCTGAGTAAATACAAAAAAGAATAATGATAATTTATCAAGAGAAAAAAGCTGTTCAAATCATCCTGACCTTTTGAGGAAAAAGTAATTGTTCTTTAGTTAACTCAAACAATCAAACAATCACTCAAGTGCTTTACAGAGTCAAAAAGAACATCAACAATAAAGCAACAACTGAACAAACAAACAAAATAAAACCACAAGTGTCACCACACGTTTAAGTCGTAAAAGCCTGCTGGAATAAAACGTCTTAAGTTTTGATTTAAAAGGACTAAGTTAGCTTATGGATCGGAGAAAAACGCATAATCACCCCAATGTTTGCATTTAATATGAGAAACTCTAGGAAGGAATAGATTGTCTGATCTCAAAGAAGAGAAGCTCAGTAACTGTAAGTAAAGAGGATCAATTCTACCGAGGGCTTTAAAACAAACAATAAAAGTGGGAAGCCAAAGAGGAGAGGATAAGACGGGTGTGATGTCATCCCATCTAAAAGTGTTGGCTAAAAGACGAAGTGCTGCATTCTGCACGGGTTGCAAAGATGACTAATGTAAACCGATAGGAAGTGTGTTGCAATTCCACAAAACTGATACAACCGATAAAAGAACCAGGTCATGGTTCTTTTATACAAACTGATACATGCATGAACAGCCTTCTACAGCTCACAATGATTAAAAAAGTTTTAGCCTTCATTAGAAGGTCTACATGACAAAATCCAGATTGTCATGTATTTTAGTCATTTATCAACAGAGAGTTCTGACTCAACCACTGTTTGATTGCAGAGATGCAGTTAAGGAGAGAAAGCAGATTACTGCATCTTGGTCGTCTGCATAGCAATGAATTTAACATTGTGATTATTTATTTTATGACATATCACAACAGTAATATGTAGAGAAAAAAGTAAAAGGCCCAATATGGAACCAGGAGGTACTCCATGCAAAAGAGGGGTCAAGTTTTGTGGCTTCAGAATCAGGACAACTTGTCATACCTTATGGAATTATCAATTAGTTGTCAACTAAAGAATTCTGCAAATTATCCAAAGCACACCAGTTCAGATTTAAATTTACTCAGGATATCTTTGCATGACTCTTCAAGAAAACCCTCCAATGTGGCATAATTGAAACAATTCTGCAAAGAAGATTGGAGTAAAGTTCATCCTCCTATAAGAGATGAACTGTTGCAAGTGTGAAATGTTATCTCCTGTTTTAGAGCACAGTTATCACTGCTAAATATACCATGCCATTCAGACTGTTGAAGCGCAGTGATCTCATCTGAAGTTCTTAGAAATGTCTTTTTCTGTGAGGGTTTTCTTGGAAAATAAAAGCTTAGAAAAGCAATGGCCAGATGTGTTGGGTATGTGGAGAGGAAGTGGTCAAATTTAAGAACATTACATTTAAAACATGCTGCAACTTGTGCCACAGATGTAAAACAGGAGCGGCGAGCCAAGCAAGAATCTGCTTCTAATGTCAGAGAAAGGCAACAGAAATCATATTTTTACAAGTCAAAGGCAAACAGTTTAGAAATATTGTTGTTTGCTATCAAGAAATATTTTTTGGGAAATTAATGTGCATTAAGGTGTCAATATCTTAGGAATCTCTTTAAAAAATTGATGTCCCTTTGCTTTCTTTGAAATACTACATGCATATAAAAGAAATAGTTCCTTCTTTTTCTGTTTTACTTTGTGTTATAATCTTAAACTTTAAGATATCTGCAGCAATTAGCTAATCTGAGTGTCAGACACAGATTAGCTTTTAATTAGATCACACCTTAAAGCACAATATTCAACGTTCCAACCTTTTATTAATAATGTTTCTGAGGGATGGCTAAAGAGTATGCAAATGCATACTTTGCTTGGCCTCTGGATCCGCCTTGATATGGGCGGAGGCATTATCAACCACAGATAAACTGATATTCACTGGTTTGTGTTTTACCAGTCAAACTTGACCACGGACTAACCAAGATCAGACAAGAGACGCTTTCGAAAAGGTATGTTGGTTAATTAATACATTTTAAACTTGATTTGTGTCCTTTTGGAGGTAAAATGAGTTAGTTATTCCTAATTTCCATGGCAACAGGACAAATGAAATAAAAATTAAAAAAAAATTAACACTCTCAACCAAAATGAGCTAATAGGAGAGGAGCTTTTTCAGGAGACAGAGGAAAATAAAGTGATGTTATTTTTTAATCACATTTATAGTTTGACCTGCAGGGTGGGGTTGTCCATCTCCTCGTACAGCTGGGGTCTTTCCGTGCAGTATTCATGTTCTCCCCGTGAACATGAGAGAGTGCTTTATGTTCTACACCAAAAAAAGAAATGTTAGATTTAAACTGAACTTATTTCTGCCTGATTTAATTTTATTTATAAAGAATTTTAAAACAGCTGGAGTGAAAACACAGTGCTTCACATAACTGCAAACTCAAAACATGCATTGAACAAAATAAAAAAAATAAAAAGAACAATTACATCATTTGTAGATCTCATAGTTAGAACTGGGATCTAGAATCTCCAGGGAACTCATATGTTGACTGACGTTTGTGTTTCAATGCTAACGTCATTAAATAAAAGCCAAAGCCATACTTTGGAGATACTGACCCATTTAAGAAATTAAGAAAAGCCCATTTATTTCAGGAACTTCATCACGTAGGCAAAAGAACATTTGAAAACCTTTATTTATGTTAATGATGATGATTTTCTGCTTACAGGTCATGAAATCTTATAGTATTACATCAGACCATTAAAAAACACACAGAAAAGTGGTTCTTACTGAAAAGTACATTCAATACCTGCTCAAAGGTTATTTTCAAAAGATACTTGAAATCTAACAAAAAGGTATCTGAACGCATATCTTTTTGCAATATGTCAGTAAGTCTCAAATGTTACATTTCTAAAAGCTCTTATCATACTTTAGTTACCCGCAGGATTCTGCACCTTAAACATTACAAAACAGAACTGTGAAGAGTAATTAATCTATCTTGGAATATATTAGAACTCATTCTGCCCTCATGTTGTCCTGCAGGTATCAGGACAGCCATGGATACAAATGCGTCCATCCATCAAATCAACAACACGGAGGAGTCCTCCTCCAGCTACTATGCAAATCTCAGAAATTCTCTGCACATCTTGTCTCTCTGTGTTTACGGCGTGGCCTGTGTGCTTGGGGTGTTTGGAAACGGACTGGTTATCTGGGTGGCCGGCTTCAGCATGAAAAAAAATGTTAACACGGTTTGGTTTCTCAACCTGGCTGTGGCTGACTTCCTCTTTACGGCCTTCCTTCCCCTGAGCATCACATACCAGGCTTTGAACTTCCACTGGCCGTTTGGAAAGTTAATGTGCAAGTTGAACAGCACAGTAAGCTTTCTAAATCTGTACGCCAGCGTCTACACCCTGGTGGTGATCAGTGTGGACAGGCTGGTGTCCGTAGTGTGGCCGATCTGGGCTCAGATTCATAGGAACGTGAGGAAGGCTTCCTATATGAGTCTGTGTGTTTGGGCATTGGCTTTGTCTCTCAGCCTTCCCGCCTTTGTCTTTAGAGATACTGTAAGCTACAATAACATTACCACCTGCTACAACAATTATGCTTTCTCCAATAATTACACCAATCCAGCTGTGATTCAATTGGAACTTTTTCGCCATCGATCTATGACCATTACCCGTGTGCTCCTGGGCTTCATCATCCCCTTCAGTGTTATGCTTTGCTGTTATTCCATCATAATCCACCGCCTCAGGAATAGCCCCACACTGGCCAAACGATCAGGCCGCCCTTTTAGGGTAATTGCTGCCATCATCATCACGTTTTTCCTGTGCTGGGCTCCCTTTCACATCATGACAATAGTTGAGTTGAAAAGATTTGATCCAAACAGCCAAAGCGAAACACTGGCCCATGTCATCGGTGTTGGGATACCGCTTGCCACATGTCTGGCCTATCTTAACAGCTGCCTGAACCCAGTGCTGTACATATTCATTGGCCAGGATTTCAGGGATAAAATCTCCAAATCCATCCTGAAGGTGTTGGAGACTGTATTTCAGGAAGATGAGACCAACACTTACACAAAAACTACCAGCAACAGTGAAAACAAGAGATTTGACCACAATACTGAATTGTAGAAATAGCACTGGATTTTCTAACCAGCTCAAAGGATCTATTACAAAATCCCTATTTTATTACATTATAATTGGCTCTGATTATTAAAAAAAAAAAATTGAGGTGATGTATACAAATGACTATTTCGAAGAAGTAGTCATTCAATCAAATAAACATTTCTCATGACTGATATTTTCTAAGTTTGACATGTGCACTTGCATTCTGCTATTTCCATTAAACCGAGCTTTTAATTTTACCATCAAATAAATACTTTTTATGTATATATATTCATTGTATTTTATATATTCATTGTAAATGCCAAAGAAATTGAATTTAATGTTTTTTGTACAATATTTGAGAGTCAGCTTATTCCTGAAAGAAAGGAAGAAGGAAAGAAAGAATAATGGACTTATTAAAGTGACAAAAACACTGCGTGGACATATCTTGCATTTACTGATGTGTGTGATGTAACTTCTCAGTAATAACCGGCATCTTCTCAGAAATCGTGTCTGGAAGGTTATGTTGAAAACACCAGGGTTCTGAAACTGTTAACCGGAAAACTGTTCAGATTTTACCATCAGATAATTGAAGGTTAAAAAGGCCACTTTATTTTTAGGTGTAATGGTTAAATATAAAGGGAATTTTAGAAAAAAAAACATCTCCCATTGTTAAGATGCATGTCAGAAATAGCAAGATTTTTTTATTTTTTTGGTTAAGTTTGTCAGTTTTATTATTGTCATTAAGGCTGTTTTGTTTGAAAGATTTTGCTTGTAATTTTTCTTTGAAAGCTAATTCCATAAAAATAACTGCAGTATTTTATTTCAATGGTATGTTTAGCATATTGTCATGTACCAACTCTTGAATAAAATCATTGAATGTGATCATTTTAGTTTGCTTACAGCATACACTTCGTCTTGTTGGCTTCAGATGTCTCAAACTTTGAGCTTTGAAACTGTGTTTTTTTTCTTTCTAAGATGTTCTATCAGATGATGGATTCATCGTGGGCATAAAAGGGATTACGATCGTCACGTTTGCACATATTTTAGAAATATATTTTAAAATAGTAAATGCTATGATAGCATAAATGTAAGGACCCTGACTGTAAAACATGAGAACAAAGTGAGTAAAATACTGGCAAATAGTCCAAATTAAATTTCCTAAGGGGAAAAACATAATCAAACTGAACAATGCTATAAAACTTGGAATTTTAAATTTTACATATAAATATCTCTATTGTAAAATATATGTACGGAAGAAGTGAAGTTCTAGTGACACCGTTTCGCAAAAGCATGTCGAAAAGTAGATTGCAGTTCTGATGTTTGTTCAAACCCCCAAATAAACACCTGGCGGCGGTAATGCTTCTGATGGCCGGTTACACTGTGAGAAGATGGAATTCGAAGAAGAAGTAGGAGTCGAAGCACCGGGGCCTGATTCCACTAACAGGCTATCGTTGCTCATCGGTTTTTAGCTGGGTGTTACATATTGTTAGCCACCGTATTCCGTGATGTGCGAGATTTCACGGTAAGTCATAACGTAGCCGATAGTTGGAATTAGGTGTCAGTAACTTCACTGTCTAACTCTTAAATAAAACCACTGAACGTCTCCGCATTCTAGGTGTAGCGTTAGCTAGCAGGAGCTAAAGTTAGCCGTTCCGATCACAATAAGCTCACGAGTTATCGCTCCAATGGGAGGCTTAAAGCAACGTAACCTTTTCCGGGTTTTACACTTTCATTCGCTGATTGTGTCGTCTTGTGCTGTATGTTAAGTCCAGCTTAATTAAAGTAAACGTTGATTGCGTTAGCATGCACAGTGTATCCATGTTAATTATCGCTGCAGCAGTGCCGAAAGTGCCAATCGTTCACTGTAAAATCATTCATGTCAAGAAGATTTCTCTTTTAATAAGTTAGAAAATCCTATCAATGCTTTGTTGGCTATAAAATAGTGGAAAAATGGTTTTACACCGTGTGTGTGTGTGTCACGTTTGGAAATCTAAACAATGAAACTTGCATGCATTTGTATATCTGCCAGGTTATGTATTTTAAATCTGGTTTGCCTTCAGACTTTTTTTTATTATTAAGCAAGGTTTAGGAAAGATCACTTTTAGCCACATTATTGACTTTCTGATTATAATTACATTATTATTATAATCATTTACATACATCCCAAGCACTTAAAAGCTCACGTAAATTCTGCTCACCAGGTCTTCCTTTGTGTACATATAAAGCATCAAGTTAGAATGATAATTTACATGGCAAATTCTCTTCGTTGCTGTAGACTGATCATAGAAAAACACACACAGCATACTGTTACGAGAGATTCTGTATGCAATAGTGGGATAAAGTTTGAAGAATTGTGAATAGAATTAGAAATAATAAGAAACAATACAATAAGCACTTGCCTAACTGGTTTTACAATGAGAGTGCTCCAAGAATTAAATGCCCAACTTTATTCCAATAAGGATTTGGATGTGTAAAACTTGGTTAAAATACCAGGCTGTCAGGTAAACTGGAATGCAGTTCTTCTCAATCATTAAAATTTTAGAGAAGTTATAGACAGTTGCTTTTTATGTAAATTTGCTAATGAATTTGAATTTTGCATATTCTTTTCATAAAAAGCTTCCTTTCCTCTCTGTCTGGAAGGGTTTCCCCAGGGTATTATAAGCCTGGCAGGCCACCAGGTTTTACTTGGCCCCCCACCAGGCTAAGTGTTTTATTTTAACTAGATTTTTTTTTTTTACAAGTGACATTGACAGTAAAGTCAGATTACGCTAGGTTTATAGCTGACGCATTGAACTTAGTCCTCTGTCCCTGCACCTGCTTGTTGGTCTCATGCTATTATTTCCAAATTATGCATACTGGTGATGCAGACTTGTGCGTCTCCAAATCTTTTTAACTTTTAGCATTTTTGAACACAAAAACATAGTGGACCACTAATAAACTGCCATAGTGTCCATACCACTGCGATAAACAAATTTTCTGGGGAAAACCCTGGTCTGGGCCTTCACTAACACCTATTTTTAAAGTCTCTTGTTCACTTTCACACCTCCAAGATGGGAAGGGAGCTTGCCGGACAGCTGAGTTAATTTTTATGGGCAAAGTTACTGACAGCTTGTCCCAAATTGCCAATAACTTGGGATATCCAGCAAAGCAGCTGAAACACTCTGATTTTTGATGCGGGTCTCAGTGGGTGTACATGTATCAGAAACAAGAGCACACATCATTATATTGCTTCAAATTCTAGTGTTGTGATTCTGAAATATTGTTGCTTCAACTGATATGGCTTCAATTTAAAAAAAAAAAAATACACTTGAAGATTGTACAGCTGGGCTGCACAGGTGTTAGCTCTGTTAGCTTTCCACAAGAAAGTTCTGTGTTGATGTTGCCCACCTGGTGTCTGCCTGGTTAGACTTTTTGTTCTTTCTGTATATGCCTGGGTTTTTCTGGGTACTCTTAACATTTTCCCACAATATAAAAAAATGTGACTGTTAGGGTAATTGATTGGTCTCAATGAATTTGCATAATGTATGAGTGTGTATGTGCGCTGCCACGGTGTTCTCCTGTAATGAACTGGTGACCTGTCCAGGGTGTGCCCAACTTTTGCCTAATGACCACTACAGATGGACACTAGACCACATGACCCTTTATCAGTAAGTGTGTACAGACTACAGCTGCAAAACATGTCATATATCAGTATTCATTCACAAAGGACTATTTGGAGTGCAAAAACTGTTGGCTAAAATATTTGTGGTGTTATGAGCTTGCATTTTACATGCTGATTTAATATTTAGAAAGCAGATTGCTACAATTGCTACAATATATGTAACAAAACACATATTGCTACCATTTTTGTTGTTGTTGTTTTTTAATCACAAAATGTTCAGCTTGATATCATGAAACCCTGGTCATCTTGTACAACAGAAGCTTTGATTGGTCCAAAACTGAGCAAGTTCATTCCTGAGCAGAACTGTCACAAACATTTTATAGATTTCAGTCTGGCAATGAATGGGAAGTAATGCTGGCGCTAAAGTTCTCAATACAGAAAAATAGGATAATGATAAAACATTGGGTATAGTTGTAGACTCTACTGGGCAGTAGAGTCCTAACACAAAGGTGTTGAGTTTATTGGAGTGATCAACCACCATTTCGCCATCAAAGTTTTTTTTTATCCGATTCTTCAGTGATCAAAGTGAAGCTTGCAAATGGTAATCCACTATTCCTTATGGTTGCATAATATTGGAAACCATGCAGCACACAGCGTCATTGTGGAATAATGTGATGATTATATAGATTGCTGCAAGCTAAACAGAACCATGTTTATTTGTCTTCTCTTTGCAAACATTCACCACAGTGCCTTACATGTTCTGCAACAACTAACTCTACACAGACTCCATATGTCCGCTCCCTATCTCTGTGTCATTTATAGAAATAGCAAGGCGGCATGGTAAGTAGTGAAAAGTAACCATTCACTGTTGCACCTCGAGCTCCCAAGGGAGGAACCCATGAAACTGGGTAGGTGAGTGGGTGTTAAGAAGAGGACAGCACATGTTGGGCTCTTTCATAGCTGATGGTAGCCTAGTTCACGAAACATTTTCAAGCCAGCAGTAGGACACCTTCTTGTCATCTCTGTTTTCTCTGAAAAGACTAAGACAATAAGTGGTGTTGAAGTCCAGCTGTTCTGAATACTTTCTATTTGTAACTGTTCATTGGAACCATTTTGTCAAAAGAGAAACTTATTCTGTGTCAGTTTGATTGCATTTATTGCAGGTTCAAACGTGCGGCATCACGTTCTTGCAAAACAAAACTGGCAAAGCAATCACAAAATCGCATTTATTGATTGCATTTAATGATCGCATTTACAGCATTTATAGATTGTGACCGAATTCACTAACAAAGAGAGTGCATAGCTCTGATCACGGGCATTTCCATTTGTCCGTGCGCCTATGAAAGCACCACCTTTTATAAACTCTCACTGGAAAATTGCATTGACTCTGTGTTTAGTGGACATTTTTGTCAGTTCAGAGTGGTAACTCTTCTGATTTTTTTAACTTTCAGCTAAAAATGCAGTGAAGGCCAGCACAGAACTTACCCTAAAAGGAAAAGTAGAAGAGTGGGGATGTGGTGTAGATTAAAAGTCATCTTGAGTGGTTAATTTGTGGAAGGTCAAGGATGGCTGTCGTTGACCATTGTAGTTTCTCAATCGTTTTACTAAAAGGTTTGCTATATGATTCCACGTCACAGCTTCTGTCATCTACACTGAGAGTGGGGGATTTGTGTTAGCCAATACTGTACAGCCATATGGTTTTGTTTTTGTTTTTTAAATGGAGTCATCTTCACTTAGATTTAAACAATGTGTGAAACTACCAAAATCATATAAATGGTTTTCATATACATTTGTTTTATTTCTCCAGGTGCGACAAAGTAGAAGACTTGGGGAGTTGACATCTCATCATTTTGTTGGACAAAGAACTGTCACTGATTGCCATGGACATCTTTGCCCATGGGCGTATAGAGATTTTGCTGCATATTCAGGTTCAAAAGTGATGCCATCAGTACACGGACAGAATCGTTTTATCATGGAAAAACAGTCAGCTGTGAATACTGTTGCTTCAGCGCAGTTGGGAGGAGAAGCCAGTGCTTTCATCTGCACGGAATGTGGTGATGGGTTCAGTCAATACGCCAGTATATTGGCCCACATGTCTAATCATGGACCTTTGGAATCTTTTTCCTTTGATGGCTCATCTAATGGATTTGATATTCCTCAGGAATATGTGCTTCAAGAAAATGGTACGCTGATTGTTGTAAATGGCTTGCCTCAGTTGAATTCTGTAAGCTCTTCAAATTCTTCTTCCGCACCTATGCCTCCTGAAAGACTGTTATCACCTTTGCCGTCACCTATTAAGCCGCCTACTACAATTCAGAACTCGCAGCCCTTCTCAAACAAAGACTCATTAAGACCCAGGCCACCAGGCTTGAGCTCGGACGTGTTTCAGCAGAACCATTGCCGTTGCGAAATATGTAATCGTTCTTTTAGTTCGACTCAGAGTCTGCACCGTCACCAGCAATATGGGAATTCCGAAAGGGGCTTTCGGTGCACTCTGTGCTGCAAGATCTTTCAAGATAAAAGCAGCCTCAAGAAACACCTTCAAGACCATTTCAGTGAAAAGACCACATGTTGTGGTCACTGCGGTAAACGATTCCTTAAAATTGATGCGCTCAATGCTCATCAAAAAGAGAGTCACTCCATGCCCAAGGCTATGGGTAAACCAGACAGTAAGGAAGACAAAAAGTCAGAAAAGGCATATCCCTGTAACAAGTGCAAGCTGGTTTTCTTTTGGATGTCAGACCTCCAAATACATTCATTGTATCATTGCAAGGGACAGGAGCTTGACGTGGAGTTGGAGTCTGATTTTGAAACTGAAGAGAATTCGAAACATTCTGATGACGGGGAGTTTATAAACTGCCACACCAATGGTCCATCCAATGATACTAGGAATGGAGGACGAAAAAGCTCAAGAGATAGCAGTGTTGAAAAGAATAAGCAACCCACATTCACACCGTATAGATGTGGCCTATGCGGGGATCGTTTTGAGAGGTTAGCAGCTCTGAAGGAGCATCATATCACACATCAAACTCAGGAGGAAATAGATGAGATGAATAAAGAATATCAAAAGCCCGTAAAACGAGTTGTGCCACCAAATACCAGCAGGAGAGGATCTAATCCAAATGGAAAACTTCATCCTTGCAAGCATTGCCATCGAGTTTTCAATCATTCTAGTAGTTTGTCTCGACACATGAGATATCATAAAGGCACAATGCACACTTGTGTATTTTGTGGTAGACATTTTCCACAGCGCTGTGATTTAAGAAGACACGTGATCATGTACCACAAAGCTGAAGGTTTAAAACTGTTGCACTCAAATTCACAAAATGGGCCTTCATCTAATTCTGCTGATGATGAGAAACAGGCTAACAATCCCGAGGACAACACCAAAGGATCTTCTGACAATGAACAGACTTCTATAGAGCAAACTGGAAAAGCTGGCAGAGTTAACTACAAATGTCAGGAGTGTGGAAAGAAATTTGGACTTTTGTGTGTGTACCAACGACATTTGCGCTATCACAAGAAAGAGCCCACTAAGTGTCCCAAGAGTCTAGCTGATATTAATAAGAATTCATCCTCTGAGCTTCATTTTCAAGATCACCTGGACCCTGAAGAACCAGATGACGATGGACAGAAATCTCCTGGCAGAGGAAACACTGTACATGAGGAACTAAAAAAAGGTAATCCAGAAGACATAGAGGAGGATGCTATGGACCAAAAACAAAATGAAAAAGGCAGTTCTTCTGAGGCTCTTTATGAATGCACTGAGTGCACTCAGACGTTTTCATGTTTGGACACATTTCTTGAGCACCAGGCTTCTCATGACTCAGAAGCGAAAGCTATTGTATAAGAAACAAAAGATATGGATGGGGAGTGTACAAAATACTTTTGTTTCAAATATACATTGAGAAGTTGGACAGACTATTTCTAACTCGCTAGTGTTCTTCCTCCAACTTGGATTGCAGGTCAGCTGGCTTCTCGTATTTTTTAGTGCTATACATTACAGTAGAGTTCTTTCATTGTTTTACCTACATCATGGAATTGGAATATTTTTAAGTGTATGCATATATTCATCCTTTTAAAGATATCATCATTGTCAAACATTAGATTGTCATTAAAGTGATCAAGGTAACATGCGTTAGTGCTTGATGTTTTTGCTTTGAGTCCCTATTTTCTGCAGTGACAGATTAAAACTAGAACCAAAATATGTTTCTAGTATACAATTTTCAATCAAGGTATTCATGGCACATCTAGTCTGGTTTGGGTTACTCATTCTTATTTAGATGCTAGTAAATTAAGTTCTCAATTCCTTCACCACCAATTCCGAGGGAACCCAGTGCTTACCCCACATGGGATCAGCTCAAATCTAGAGGTAGAATTACATTACACAATTGGAAGCCTACATGTAAAATGCTAAAGCAGCCTTTTTTATGTTTGTCGGGGGGTTTACACGTAATTGATAATGGTACATCATTTATAAATGGCAGAGCGCACTGGCTGTTATTGGTTGGTAGCAGTTTTCTTGAAACATGTTCTGAAATAATTTCACAGATTGGAAATTGAATAACTTGTCATAAACTCAAACTTTTTATGTTCAGAATTTAATGGTTGGTGAAGGCATTTTTTGCCATGAGTTTATCAAAAATGCTCAAGGTCTCCAGTAAGATTCGTTTGCTTCTGGTTATGTAGTCAACATTTTATGTCTAGTTGGAAATAGTTTTAATTAGTCTACTTTTTAGGAATCCAAAATATGATGTTGTACACACAAAGGTAGCAAGGACTTCAAACATTCAGGCTTTTTTTATGTGTAGATAATTCGAAATAAAGCTGTGAAGACCTGTTGGAATGGAAAGATGCCTCAAGATTGATTTAAGCTGCTCCATTTTAGAAAGCTGGGGCCTATGACCTTTGTTCTCATAAGATTTGATAAAATTCCTTGGCGTAAGATCCAAAGCAGAAGCAGCACACCACAAGACAGTAGGGTAAGTAGCTCCTTTTATTACCTATAGGTTATTGTAGGTCTTCAGGCTAAATATTTAAAGTAAACATTTGTTTTGTTCAGTCGTGATAAGCCACTGAGTGTTTTGATATTTTGCTAATGTCACCATTTGAGCCAGCTTCAAGGTTCTTTCATATAGTTGGAGATTTTTGTAGTTACAACCTGGAACTGTCAAATGTTACCATAACCCAAGATAATGGTTTGAATTGCTCTGACTGATGTCTTTATTAGTATATTTCTTTACCAAACAAAGTACTGCGTTACTATTATAAAGCCATTTGCCTAATGACCTGCTGCACCCTTTGTACAAGAAAGTTTCAAAAGATGGTCATTCTTTCTTTCAGGTTTGTGCATATCAGTTGTTGGGGAAAATATCTCCTGCATTACTGTGGCATGATCAAAACACCAGCTACTCTTCAAACCACCTCTCTCCATTCACATATCAGTCTCTGAATCAGTCCATATCTTTCAATGATGCGTGCTTCCACGATGGAGCTGGCATTGCAGAATGAAGTGCAGACAGCAGCATAATCGGAAAAATGTGGCACAAGTTCCACTATCCATAACTTCATCCATGTAACTCTGGTTTGTGATTACATCTCTTTACACCCTAGAGATGTAATGAATGTGAACCATCTGCCTGTCACAAATGTCACTGAGGCACTAAGGTGTCTTCTTAAGATCAATGTTTAGAGTGTTATTTGGAAATTTCTGAAAGCAGTTATTGAGTTGATGATGTGATATTTTGCCATTTTTGGAGCAGGCCCAGTAAATGTCTTACTACTGTGTCGGGTCTAAACTTATGGAGGGAAGGTGATCTATTGTCATTACCTTACTGCAGGTGCAATAGCAGTAATTATGTGACAGTTCATATGGGAGGTTTTACCAAACCAGTTACATTGCCATCTTCACCAGCCTGGCTGTAGCTCTAAAAGATTAGTGTCTTGGCTGGGGCAGAGAACAGAACAGAACCACTTTTTTTTTTTTTTTTTAATCAGGTTTGTCTGCTCTAGAGGACTTCATTGATATTTAATAGACAGGAAAGTGGGTTGCGAGAGAGAGGGAAGGTCATAAGGCTGGTACTTGAACTTGTGACATCTGGACCAAGGCCTACATATACTGGTCCCGCTTTCCCACTGCCATGCCCCAAAAGATGCACTTTTGTCAAGTACCATATCTGTACTTTTGGAGACAAATGAGCTATTAAAAGACTGCATGTTGTTTAAAACTGAATTGATGTCTTCCAAACCACTTCAAGTATTAAAACTATGCTTGGCTGCAAGAGACATATGGCAATTAAAATGCTATGTTTAAAACTTGAGTGTATTTAGCTTTTCATCTAAGACTTTTAAATCAAAAAGAATTTACTAAATGGCTTGAACATGGAAAATGTTGGCTTTGCACTAGAATGAGAGCCCACTTAACATTGGAAACCTTCTATTTTGATATTACCTAGTCATAAGAGATGATTGGTTCAAATAAAATGAGTAGGGTAGAGTTTTACTATGGCTTTGTCACTTTCTGCTTGTGATTAAAGTTGCCTTTAGTGAACTTGATCTGGCAATTCAAAAATGGTTAAGTGGCCTCTTCTTGCACAAGCAAGATTGAAGAGGAAAAAAATAACTCGGATTGTAAGGCAGCAGGAGGTGTCATTTTGGTGTCAATAAATATTAGTATTGCACATAAAATTTTTGTTGTAAGTCTTCAAATAGCATTCTTTTCAAAAAAATATTGGAATACTGTTAGTTGAGCAAATGTCCTGCAGCTTTTAGATAGATCTCTGTTTCAACACGCCCGAGTCAAATAATCAGGTCATGAGCAGGACTCTGGAAAAATGTAACTTTATACTGAGGAGGCAATTCAGCTATTTGTTTCAGCTGTACTGTACCATTGACACATCTAATAGTTGCAGAACACCAGACTTGAGATGTGGAGTTGCAGACCCCTGAGCTAGTAGATCCTCTGATTGAGAGCCCTGAATGATGACTCATCCCCATAATTGCCCCGGGGCCAATGAAGCAATCCACAGATGACTTGAAAGAGAGCTGGCCAGGCTACCCCTAAAGGAACCACAGCTCTCGGGTTTCCAGAGTGTGGTGGGGCTGGGCCATATGGGCTAATGGAAAGATTAGGCCTCAACCGTGCCGTGCAAACAGGCCTGGAGTCAGAAGATTCAAATCTGTGACTACCTCACATGGCAAGTCAGGAGAGTAACAGACAGGCAAACTTGTGTCCCCTCTCACTGCATAGATCCTCTAACAATACAGTTGGAGAGGGGGGGGGGGAAATCACTGTACTCTCACCCCTAAGTTTGTCTGAAACTTAAAAGATGATTGACAAAGTTCTCAGTTTACTGTACATATGCCAAATGTATTTGCTCACCCATTCAAACTGAATCGTCATTACATCGCCAAGTGAAATAGTTTTGGCTGCAAAGCATCATGTTTACTGTTGTACAGTTCACTCTAATTGAACTCTTAATGCTTCAACATACCAAGACACGTTAGACAATTTCATGCTCCCAGCTTTGTGAAGAAAGTTGATGTTCAAGCGTAATTGAGGACGAGTGCACAAAGCAAGGTCCATAAAGGTTTAGATAAAGTATGGAGAAACTTGACTTATCTGCAAACCCAACTTTTGGAATATTTGTTTTCTGCATGTACCAAAATTTCAGCCATAGTTGTTTTAAACAACTATACATTTTGCATTTTATGGTATGGACAGACCAATGTGAGATGAAGAGTAGAGGCTGCGAACTAGGCCTTTTTGCCCAACATCAGTGTCTGACCTCACAAATACATTTGTGGCATGATAGTTTAAAAATTCCGATAAACATAAACTTAAGTTGTCGCTAAAACAAAACACCATTTCTCTTGAAAAGGATATCGGTAAAGTTGTTTCTTCAAATGACGAAAATTAAAAAGCACAGCTTTTTAATTTTTATCATCATAATCGCCCCGGGGCCAATGAAGCAATCCACAGGTGACTTGAAAGAGAGCTAACCAGGCTGCCCCGAATGGAACCACAGCTCTCGGGTTTCCAGAGTGTGGTGGAGCTGGGCGATATGGGCTAATGGAAAGATTAGTCCTCAACTGTGCAGTGCGTGTTGTGGACTGTGAGAGGAATCTGGAGTACCCAGAGAGAACTGCACATCTCAGACAGAAAACTGCATTACTCCCTTTACAACATAGCAACATTTGATACATTTCATTTGATAAAATCTTTTAGTCTACTGGTTTATCAAAAGTCCTTTAAAAATGTATGCCGGTACCTTAGGTGAGATTGATACAACTCCAAGAAAGAAGAAAATATTAACTGAGTAATGCCTACCAAAATTCAAACAAAATTACTTTTCAGCAACATTTTCTCCTCTATCAAGAGTTATTTTGTCTTTCGCATATTGATTATATAGACACCTTACTGAGGTTTGATCACAAGCAGTAGGCAATACTCATCCAATACTCATCCAATGGACAACAGTATATAAAAACCTGAAAATGTTAGCAAAGTCATTACGTTAGCAAAGGTAGCCTGTGTTGAGGGGTCTGTTTGAACTTGTTCAAAAATTGCAGCCAACCTTAGATGATGCCCTGTAACTCCACCAGGCCTAGGTGTAACTCCACCAAATGTTACAGAACTGGTACTGTAACATTTGTTTGACTGATCTGAAGTATTGGTTGGATCCTGGTTTTATTGGTTTGGACAGATATAGGTCATTTACATTTTAATTCCATTAAAGGCTATCAATCCATTCATTGCCTATGCCTGCTTGTCTTTGCAAAGTTGTAAGCAGGCTGGTGCCTCTCTCACTATACCTCTTGCATGATATACCCTGCAGGAGGAAGGGTACACCATGGACAGGTCGCCAGTCCATCACAGGCCAACAAAGTATGTGTGCGCGCAACCCATCTTCGCGCACACATACTTTGTGTTGATTTGATCTTTTCAGTGATGTAATGGAAAGGACATTTCCAAAACTTTAAAAATGTGGGAGGGGCATCTTTCCAAACCCAGTTTAGTTTTAATAATAAAAAAAGAGAAATGTTCAATCAATTTGTCTGTTCCAAGATCTTCTGAAACTTTTTTTTACAGTTGGACCTCAATATCTTTTTCTATTTAGAAACCCTAAAATGGATCTCGTTGATCTGTCATCCATCCACTTACACCTTTGTCCCTAGTGCGTTTAGGTGGGGTGCCGGTACCTATCTCCAACGAGGCATTTCGGGCAAGAGGTGGGGAACACCATGGACAGGTCGCCTGTCCATTGCAGGGCAACACAGGGACAAACAACCATGCACACGCACACTTTCACCTAAGGAGAATTAGAGACCAGTTAACCTGACAGTCATGGTTGTGGACTGTGAGAGGAAGACAGAGTACCCAGAGAGAACGAACACATGCACAGGGAGAACATGCCAACACCATGCAGAAAGACCCCAGGCCAGGAATCGAACCCAAGACCTTCTTGCTGCAAAGCAACGGTGCTACCAACTGCACCACTCTGCAGCCCTTGTCGAACTGGCAATTCAGCTAACTGGTGATTGAGTAACATTGCTGAAACTTTTGAATGACGCAAATTAATACTATTAAGCTATAATGGATGGATTGGTTTGCACTTATAGGGTGGTTATTCAACCCTGTTCCATATTCAGTGAGCCTTTTTCTTCCTTCTCTGGATGAATCTTTTACATTGCAGCGGCTGGCATGGTCCCACTTCACCAGGAAAATGTATAAGTGCATAGTATGCATATGATGGATGAAGATCATGTGGAATTTAAGTGGCTTATTTGATGCATGTTGGGTCCAAGACAATGATGTGGACATTAGTAAAATGTTAGAACTTTAAGCATATCTATCATTTCCTAGTCATCCAAGTCAAGATTTAAGATTGTGTTCTTTCACTGGACTTTTTTTTTTCCTCTTTTTTTTCTGACCACATTTTTTCACATCCCGATACCACTGTCAACATTTTCTGAAAGACCCACACTTGAAAGAGAGACTCCATTTTATGGAAGGTCATGCATACAATTACTGTGTGCAACTTAATCCTTTAAATGCCAGACATTCAGACAAGTGGTGACAATCTAGGTGTCCAGTGACTGCTCTTACTGGAAAAATGTTGATTGAATGGTTTGGAAATGGTACAGAGCAGTCCTGGAGTCCTTGAAAGGACCTTATTGAACCAAGGACTCCTTTCACCAGAGTCTGAAGTGCCTATATGCCTTCTGCAAGAAAGAAACTATGGAGCAACTGGTAAGAGGGGCTCTCATGGCTGGCTCCAAACCAGCCAGGAGAATCATAGGTCAATGGGCTGGGGTGGAATTCAATGTCCTTTTTTTCTCGACCTGACAAAATACCCCTAAAATGAGTCCCATAGATAAAAAGGTAACACTGATCCAATACTAACACAGATACAAACTTTTTAATTGTCTTCGATTCTAGTTTTCAGTCATGATATATTGTCCAGCTGTCAGCTTTGTCACTGAACCATTTTCTTGCCCCGCTTTGTGAACAATTACTGTGGCTAACTTGGCCTGCTGTGATCAGAAAAGAGGAAAAAATAGACAAAACTTCAATTTAAAAGAGGATTTAAAAAAAAATTTATCAGCTGATCTCGAATTGATATCTCAATTTGGGCTTAAATTATATGCGAGTATAGGTGAACATTTACAGTTGTGTGGTTCTGTATAAGTTCTGTTCATCTGCGTCAAAAGGAAGCTTTAGGATTTTTTTTCTTCCAGTGTGTGATTTCTCTGTGATCCATTCCTTGCACAACCCTACTCCACTGGAGGGGTTTTCAAGTAGACTGGCACTAGGAAAGGAGCCACCATTTTATGGCAAGTCCAGCACACACAAAATGGCTGTGAGCAGTTAACTCTTTAAATGCCAGTTTTTTTTAAATATTTTTATCACAAATCTGCCTTTTGGTCTGTGACTACAGTTAGGGAACCACCATAGGCAGGACGGTTATGGGAGTGCGCAGAGGAGTGCTGAGGCTCCGGTGAGGACTTCACTGACAAATGGAATCTGTGCCACTGCAAGCCGCAGAGCATATGTGCCTCTGCAAGGAGGGGACCATCATGCCTGCTTACGGAGGGGAGCTGCGCTACCAGCTCATCAGGGGTGGACTGTGGATGATTTGTACAAATGAATTTCTGATATAAACTCATTTTGATCCAGTCTTGTGTTTCGAGGTTGTAACATATGGATTGCTCTGTACAACCGTTATTAAAACCAGCTCAGAAAAAGAGTGAGGGAGAGGCGAAAGCACAAGCCAACAGGAGACATTTAGAGGTGTCCGGTGATCTAGTCCCTGATACCTTTATCTGGTTCTTGTGGGGTGAAAACAATGATGTTACACAACAAAGAAAAAACGTGAACTGTGTGGTTCTGAATAAATTCCTGCTCATCTGAGTCAGGACTGGGCTTAGAACATTGTTCCCCTTCAAGGTACTCCTTTTCTATTGTGATCCAGTTCTTGCACATACCTACCCCACCAGAGGGGTTTTCACATAGACCGGCACCAGAAGGGGAGGCGCCATTTTAAAGTCTTGCACACAAAATGGTGTAAGCAACTTAACCCTTTCAACCCCAACCCCCACACAGCTCGACCAGAGGTTCTTGGAGGTTCCTGTGACAGCAGATGCTTGTGCAATACAGACAGAAGGGTTAAGAACGAGGACAGGGGAGGGCTTCAGTCATCCCAGGTGCCACTGTCACTGCAACCTTTAGCTGCTTTGTGCCTCTGCAGAGAGGGAACCTCAGTGCACCAGTCCACAGGGAGTCGCGCTACCGCCCCAGCAGCCAGCCTGGAGCCTGGAGACCATTAGGGGGCGGGCTTTCTAGGAATCCCCGCACCTTGTCATTGGCTGTCGGAAGATGGTTGTGTAACGTACGCAAAAGTCCGTGCTCATTGTTCGTAAATACGTAAATCGAGGTAATGGAGGCGGATCTAAGAGCTAGCTCTGCAGTCCAGCTAATTACATGTTAAGTTGCCCCCTCGTCGAGGAGAAAAAACACGCAAGGGTTTCTGATTGAGAGGTCCAGCATTATCTCTGAGACCACAAAGGTTGGAAATTGTTTCCTGGCTGTTTTAATGAGGAAGAAGGAAGAAAGACGTATGTGAAGTGGTTTCTCTTTTATTCCTGACAATTAGAGAGAAAGGGGTGCAACGTGATTGTTTCACCACAAAGAGCTGCAGCTCATAAGCCTCAAAGGACACCTGGCAGCACGGATCGAGATCATCGCGGATCCGCGATCTGGTAAGAGCTCCTTCTGAGCAAGCTACTAGCTGCCCTGTGTTACAGCTAGCATAGTTAGCCGCATGCTAGCCAGTGAGCTAGCTTCGATCTGAGCATCTGCAAACATCATTGAAAAATGGTCAAACACGTGGCCGGAGTCACTAAACTCCCCGCCGCTGCTCCCCGGTGTGTTTTATTAATCTAGGCTGGAGTACAGTGGTGGCATTTTAAGCACCTGCCCTCTGAACAGACTGACTAAAGCTACAGCAGTTGACCATAACATTCAAGCTAGGAGCTACCACAGCCTTTAAAGACGGTCCCAGACGGTGAAATTACGTGCTCTGTTTTCCTCCCAAATTAAGCCTTGCTTTAAGTTCAAACTCACAAAAGGTGTGGATGATCGTCAGCTCAAAGACGCAGATCTGATACACACACTTACCCGGTAAATCATCTCAACTACTGCGTTTTTTGTTTTTTGTTTAAATCTACTAGTTATGTGATAGAATGCATCAGGGCTTAAAACTACCTGAAGGCTGCCACAGAATAAGGACATGTTGGAGATAAATACAATGGGGGGGAAAGTCCTGCCTACTTATTATTTGTCCCACAAATGAAGTAGTTGTCAAAGTTTTGCAGAACAAGGTCTTAAAACAGAAAATGAAGTATTTTAAGCTCCAATCCACTGCCACAAGGATGAACACAGTGCTTGCTCACTACAAACACAAACTGACATTAAACTTTTACATTTTTGTTGAGGTATTAGTCTTAATGTTGCCATGTCCTGCTTTTATTTTTTGTATCTGGAGCATATTGTTAGACGCATATATACTCAGCAGGTGTATGTAAATGCCTATGATTGTAGCATCTCAATAAGTCTAATAATAAAAGAATAACTTAAGTTAAACACTGTCAAATATATAAGGTGGTTAATATATAAGATGTCAACAGCATATTTTTTCTTTCTACTTTTTCATATTCTTTCTGGTGATTTATTAATACTTTGCAATGCAGCCAAAGTATTAACTGAAAAAAATGAATCTACAAAAATGGAACTAGGTAAATATTACACAACAACCTTTTTTCCTCTTTTTTTTTTTTTTATTTAGTGTAGTATTGTTGTTCGAACTGAGTTTTAGAAACCCCTTCTCCATGACAATAATAATGGTTGCACATGATGTGTATATGTTTTTTTTTATTGATATTTATTTTGTCTCCCAGTCTGATCTTAGTGTCATTGTTATAGGTTGTTTTGTTGCTCCTAAGGAAAAATAATTATTAGATTTTTTTTATTTATTTATTTTTTTTGTGCTGCCTAGATTTATACATTTTCCCATGAATGACAGCAATATGTAAATCTCTGCTGATGTTTATTTTATTTGGAAGAGTTCCTTGGAAAAATAATCACCTCTTTAGCTTGTTTAACCCATTATAACCAGGTAAAACGTTGTACATAAATGGCTCTATTTACTCTGGTTACCTTCAATGAAATTTAGCGCAACAAGTTGCTTTCAGTTGTGACCAGATTTCTAATTTGGGTCCAGCTATGTGGACCTGTATTTGTACATCCACATACAGTTGTGCTGTTTAAGCCTATAGCTTAAAAGGCAGTGGTCCTCAAGCTTGCCCCCTCTGTCTTGCACATGTTTTATTTGACTCTTCTTCAGCACACTTGAGTCATTTTGGGTTCTGCAAAAGCCAGATGATATTCATTTGAGTTCGGTAGGTGGCAACATGGAGACTTCGAAAACATTCGGAAGATAGCTGGTTTATGAAATTCTGATTGGTGTCTGACTACTTAGTTAAACAACACTTTAGAGCAAACATCATTATGAGGACTAGGGAGCAAACGTGGAGAGCATAATTAAAGCATAATTATATTAGAAAGCTCTATGTCAAGCTTTTAATATCTCTCTGCACCATTTACATCCTTTATCAGACTGTAGTTCAACTGAAAGTGTACCAAACATCTATAACACCACATTCAGAAGAAAGCTAAAACATAACATTATTCTGAACTTGACACCCCTTTTGTGACACCTGTGATCTGGAGATGACCTGCTCCAATGTTACTGCACATTAGTGAACAAGGCAAAGTCCATTAGGACATGAGCAAGTAATATGTAGAGAAACTTGACTGGTCAGAATCTTTATCTACAGCTGAAGACAAACCTTTGGAATGAGTTAGACCAGGGACTGCAAGCTAAAGCTTTCATTCAGCATTCACAAAATTGCCTCCGAAAAGAATGTTCACATATTCCTTCAATTACTCACCTCTAAACCATGTTGAAGACCTTTTCAGAACAGCTGAAACTGTTTTAGCTGCAAAGGTTGCTCCCAACGCCATATCAAAACCTTTGTATTAAACACACAACGTCATTAACGTGTACCTCTGTGTGTAACCCACATAAAGTGGGGATAGCCCTTTAAGGAATAGAGGCGGGGTGGTCTGGCCAATGGGAAGTTTGGTTTCCATGAATATTTAGACCAATCAGAGAGCGGAATGGCACAGAGGTTCCGCCTTCTTTCCCGTGTGTGTGGGAGATCGGACCCTGATGAGACAGCTGAGACAGCGTGAGAGTCTTTTGTTATGTTTTTAATGTTGCTTACTGACTTTGAAGGAACCTTTTTTTTTTGTAAATAGTTATTGTTTATAGTCCAACTTCTAAGCTAGAAAGAGTTGTAAGCTTCAGAAAACTGAACTTCAGTTTTTCTGCCGTGAGAGCCGTTAAGATCAGTTGGAACTGTTAGCTCTTTCTGGCAGTTGGTTGGCAGTTGTTCTCCGTTCAACTGAAGGTGAAGCCTAAATAATAATCTATTTTTATTTTATTAAATTCATATTGTTGAAGTTAAAACTCGAAAAATATGCCTTTTACACTGTCTAGTGCCCTTCGTGGTGGACTGAGAGTCACTATATAGTTGTTCTGAACGTGTGGCACTGAGATCGGTGAGCATATTTTGTGCCTTTCATTTGGGTTTTCTGTGCACCAGCAAAAAAATGTACATTTGTGACTGTGTGCCATTCTATTCAGACTTTTATTTGTAAAAAAAAATAACAATAAAAACTGGAATATGCATCCTTTTCCTAAACAGCGATTTACTATTTTTTGTTGGTCTTCCATATAAAAGTCCCCCCAAAATGGACAGAAGTTTGTCTAAATATGAAAGAAAAGTAGATGTGTATCCATACACAAAGCAGCTTTTTCTTTTTTTATTTTCGTCATCTGACTAGCTAAAATAGCATTTTTGTTTTGAATTCTTTGTCTTTGGTAAACCATTTCTAAAGAGGTTTGGCATGACTCAAGATGCCAAGCCTCTTTGGCAATCTTTCTGATTTTGGATCTGCTCTGACTTGCACACAGGATCAGAAGGAAATGAACTTTTTTTTTTTTCTGAGACTTGTTAATGGTCAGAACTCATTGTTTCCTAAGCTGAATAAGATTGAAGGCTTGCCATTAATGTGTCCAGTTAACCAAGTCTGGAGTCTTGCTCACTGTCCTCTGAGGTGTGACTGCAGCTGTTCATTTCACAATGTCACATGTTTGAAGCTTGTGCTGTCTATACAACCACAGCAACAATGTGTGCCTTTATAAAACACCATCTTGGTTATCTTCTATGTTACTTTGCCATCAACCGGTCTTTATAAACTGCAAATACACCGTAATTTCTGGGCTATAAGCCGCAACTTTTGTCACGCTTTCAACCCTGCGGCTTATGCAATGATGCGGCTAATTTATGCATTTTTTTCGAACGACCGCCAGGGGCGCTCGAGCAGAAAAGGTAAGAGTGAGACAGGTGGAATATATGTGTTGAGGAAGACGCAAGTTTAATGTAGCTTTGCGCTTTGTGCCTGAATAAAATTAGCATGAGCAGACCCTCATCATGGAGAGAGTGTGTGGCGAAGAATATCTGACGCTATTTCAATCCGACACTGACAAGGAAGACTTCCATGGTTTCAGCGCACCGGAGGAAGATGAAGACAGCTCTCAGTGACTTTTACCGGCATGTTTTTTTTTTAACCAGCCGTTAGCGCTGTGCTACCATGTTACTGCCGCGTCCCATGCATGTTTGCAAAGAAAAGCTAAGGTATATTATTAAAACTTTGAAAACTCTTTCTGTATACCATCTTTCTTTGTAAATATACCATGTTTCAATGTAGGCACATGCGGCTTATAAACAGGTGCGGCTTATGTATGTACAAAACGGTTTTTCCTTTAAAAATGTACTGGGTGCGGTTTATAATCAGGTGCGCTCTATAGTCCGGAAATTACACTAAATGTAAAATAGTGATTGCTTTATCTGTCTGCTGAAAAAATGGTGGTGATATTTGGTCAGCATCAGATAGTTGGTCTTTTTGCAAGACTGAAGTACGCAGTATGTACACTAAAGTTTAGGAATGGAAAGATTTACAATATTATGGTTAGGTTTACAGTTTCAGGTTCATGGTCTTTTAGGTTTATGGTAAATGGTCTGTGGTCGTACAGTGTTTTGTCAAGTTCAGAGGTCCAGATTGCTTCACATTGCGTTCAGTCATTCACCCATTCACACCAATGGCAAGCTACTGGATAGTAGCCACAACTGCCCTGGGGCAGCCTTACTGAGGCAAGGCTGCCATGCATTGGTGCTACCAGGAATCTCTGACCACCAATAGCAGACGAAGCATTTTCAAATTCTATGATGTAAGAGCTATGAAAAAGCAAAGAACTACTGTAATATTACTAATAGGTTAATTTGAAGTAGGTAGCCATGAAGGTGATGGTGTTGAAACCTAACTCTCAGTTTAATCACTGAAAAGACAACTGAGAAGCAGGTAGGGAATGAATTCTTCCTGACTCAGGGTTTTTGGCATCTTTTAGTTGGCTATGCTTTGAGACAGGCATACTTTGACAAATGCAAATGTTCTCTAACATTAGTTCTACCAAGTCTCTTGGTAGCACTGACATCCAAATGGTTGGTCAAATCACTTCCTGAAGATAGGTCTTTGTTTTCTTTGTTTGTTTTTCTGTCCTGTGATGGAGGATTCACATTCCGAAGCCTTGTGCTTTCACCAGATGGGGGAGGGGAGGAGAAATGCAGTCCCTTGCCAAACATTTTAAGCTCTTGCAGTAAGCTGCCAGAACTGTTGGTCAGGAACTGGAATGACATAAACAAGAAATTTTTACGTTGAGCCCATTGCACTTTATCCAGAAAAAGAAAACAAAAAGGTGGCCAACGCCGGCACTTCAGCTCCACTGGGAATAATCAACACTTACAAAGTCCAAAGCATGGTGCCTTCTCTTGCAAGCATTCTAACTATCACTGCTCACCTGTTCCCACTTGAGTTGGACCACCTGATCTTGTGATATCCCCACTAGTCACACGACATTCTAAAAATGATTCTTTTTCTTCCTTTTTTTCCCTTTCAGTGGATTTCTTTGAGGGGCATTGAGTGCATCTAAAGTGCCTCCTTCAGCAGACAGTGGTAGGCATAATGTGTGAATTACTTTCTCAAGCAAGTAATTCACACATTATTTGCATTACTTGGCTTTTTGTTAGAGGGGAAGATCTTCCAAAGTAATCACACCTCTTTAACCCTTCCACATTTAATCACGTATCATATTTTTCAATGTACTTAATTCAATAAATGAACAACACTATTAGTATGATAATGAAAGGAATGGTGCTAAAATCTTTAACTTATCTGAAATATGCATACATTCGTGTTCAGGCTCTCCTGAGATATTACTTTGCAGTTGGGTTTCACTGTAATAAAAACTACAAGTCTGTGGGGCATGTCTCCACCAGCTTTGCACATCCATCTGTTTTACCTGGTTAATTCTTGCAGGGTTGTGGTGGACCTGCAAGCTCGGTCCAGGATTCAGTGGCCAAAAGGGAGGCTACACCCTGCACAGGACACACAAGATCAACAGCACACACAAGGGGAATTTGTAGCAGCCAGTTGCATAATATGCATGTTTTCCTTTTGAGTGTTGAAGGAAGCTAGAGTACCTGGAGAAAATCCAGATAAGTGGGGGATGAACATACAAGTTTCATACAAAAAACCCTGGAATATTATATGAAAGCAGGATTTGCTGCAAGGCAACTAGGCTAGCAATGTCACCAACCAGCCCTTTGTTTGAAGTCTGAACTATTTTCCAGTCTTCCTCTCAAAGATTCAAGGTCAAGAAGATTTGAAGCTCCTATGACAATTAACTTTTAAGCATTTCCTGAGATTCTTAAGTAGATTTAGGCTTTGACTGGGTCATTGTATATTCAGAGTAGTATCGAATGATTGGCCCCTTTTCCCTTGGCAAGTTTCACCCCAACCGGTTTGTGTCTGATTTGATTCTTGCAAAGAGTATAATATGAGCAGAAATGTGAAAACATGGGTGGACCGTGAGCATGCGGTAGCTGTGGTTGACCCATTGATATTGTCATTTGCAGCAGCACTCAGCTGTAGAACTTTGAGGTTGTGCTTATGATGAACTGTCACTTCAGCAGTGATTAAATCATGAGCTACTCAAGGAATGCAGCTTGCTTATCAAATCAAGTCATGAAAAACGAGGAATATTGACACAGGATCTGCTAATGAAGACAAATCCAGCACAGGGTTGACTGAACTGGTGAAAGTCACACACCATTGGAGAAAGGGTTCTGGTCTTTTTATCACACACAGCATTTTGGGCCAAACAGCTTGGTATCACTTTCCTCTATTGAGGGATGGTTCTTCCACATTTGCTCTGACTCTTGTTTACTTACTTTTTGCCTATTTTCCAGCGATGTCTTTCTTCTTTTGACTCTTTCATGAATTCCAGATTGATAGATTGTAATAATAATAGTTGCCCTTTCTACAGTTTTTTCCACCTGAGCTATGAACCTCTACAGTACCTCCAGAAATTCTAGGGATGTATCAACTTCTTATATTAATGCGCTCCTGTGGTTTGCAGGTTTTGAGAGGAATGTCTGTAGACTTTGAGTCTGAATCTGGTCAGTGTGGCGCTGATTGTTGATCTTCCCTAAAGCAGTTGAGACTACAATGTTACTTAGCACCATCAACGTGTACATGAATGGAGGAGTGACTCATTGTGGTGTAAAGGCCGTAAGAATCCTCCGACTTGATAAATTGCTTTACAAATGTGGGCTATTTACCATCCAGGACACTGTAAATCCTAAAACGTTGCCATGTGCTCTGAGACTCAACCTTCTTTGCACACTGGAAGGTGCAAAGAAGGTTGCACACTGGATCCAGAATAATTGGCTACTGTATAGGATTGTCAATTTTACTATATCAGTAAAGTCTTACAAATTGGGAAGAGCATTGTTGAGACTTGTACTGTTTATTCTTCATGCATGACTAAGTTATCAGAGTGAAAACAAGAGCAGCACCATAGGGTGGACATTCAATTAGCTTTAGAGCAGACTAATCAAACCGGTCTCTCCTGTTCACCTGTACTTAAGAAAATGGGTAAGCAACTTTGTAGCTACTCTGTTTCTGTCTGTATGCTAGACAAGATAAGTAGCAGTGTTTATTCTTTATGGAAACAGGTTAAGGAATCTGCTTTTCTTAAGAATGTATTTGAAGTTTGAAATGATTGATGCCCATCTTCCTGTTTAGGAAAAATACTATTTTGGGCAAAGTTTTTTTCTTTTTTTTTTTTTTTCTTTCTGTTTTTGCCCCAGTTTTTAATCACACCCTCCAAATTCTAGTGTAGTAGGAAGTTTCAAACACCAGTGTAGTAGAGTCAGAACCACATAAGATAGTTTTATTCATGTTAATATGACCTTATAGGACCTTGTGTCAAGCAAGTGGCATTTCTGCTACTTAAAGGGTCTTGTTCTGTGCAAGCGAAACTTTCACAAGGGCTGGATAATATATTGCTAATATATCATGTTTTGCACTTTGCTGACTATAATAAAATTTTTAATAGACAATTTTATAGACAGAAAGTAGAACCAGCAGCACTGTACTTTTAGACCTATTGAACTGAATTGCATGTGCCTGTGCTTGACTACGAACCTTGCGCTGTGGTGCAGTAGCAATTTGTGGAACATTGAACATGGTGTACTGTGGCAAATTCTCTCACAGGCAGTCCCTGCACAATATCTGAGACTGCTGTTGGAAAGAATGAGCGACTAGTGATGATGGAAATGGCTTTTTCATAAGCACCCAGATGTTCTCTGGGTCATAGCTTATCTGAATTTTGATTTTCTTGTTTCTTCTCTTCCTCTCTGTCAGAACAAGAGGGGTAGTTTTATTATACTACCCCGCTAGGGGTGCACCAATATAATTTTGGAAGATTAGTGATTGGCCGATACTTGCATGCGACATCGAGCTTATCCAGCAGTCCCATGTACCTCAGCAAACATCTAAAAACCAACCACTGTCCTCTTTTTTTGCTTGGCCGTGAGAGCGGTTTGACTGATAGACCCACTCACCAGGTCACGTCTGCATGTTTGCAATTAACGATAATCAACGTTCGACCTTCTCGCTGTATTTAATAACATTTCAACCCAAAAAAAAAATGTGGCAGGGAAAGTTGGAATTTGCAGGTCAGACTTTTTAATGATCCACAATCGACTAGATTGTGGATTGTGTATTAGTCAGCCGTAATACTTGACAATGTTTTTAAATTCTGTTAAAAAAAAAAGTCAAATTAGTTACGATGTGCCCCTAATCACTATAGTAAACAGACATCCAAAAGCAACAGGATCTGTTGACTTTTAAAAACACAAAAAAATAACCAGTAGTTTTACTGATATTATGAATGCATAGTCTGCTAATGACAATCCTTTCATTATTCTTGCAGATGATCAGAACCAGCTTCCTCAAGATTCACGAACCAGGAGACACCTTACCATCAGGTAAAACTTTTGAATATTTTGAATTTATTTTGCTCCTTTGTCTAATGCATAAATTGTCTTGAATTTAGTTTAGTTAAAAGGAATGCATTATCTCTTGAGTAAACAGACAAAAAGAAACGGAACTAAGAAGAAGTTGGCCTATTTAAGAATAAGATTGTGTGATTACCAAAATTAATTATAATATGTGCAGTTCACAAATCCAGACTTGGTGTAAACTAGAGTTGATGCTTCCTCAGAGACAGTTGGCAGGTATTGCATTCTAAGTGCTTACCCTGAGCCTCAAAAACACTCTAGTCCAATCTGTAGCTGGACTAGAGGAAAAAAAAACCTTCATTCACCAGCCAGCACATGGTAAACAGCCAATCAAAGCATTGTAAGTGCCTATGCAAGTTGAGTGTTGGGATGTAGCTCTAAATCATGTTTGTGACCAACTTCTTGGCAGCAAGGGCATCAACACCATAAAGACTATCTTTATGGTGTTGGTGTTTGCTGGATGCCTGATTTCATGCCTTTAATATTTAAACAGGTTGTGGTGAATTGCACTGAGACAGAACAGAACTAGACTTGAACCACGAGTAGTTTCTTCAGTAGAACCAATGCTTGAAAGTAAAACACTCCACTGGTTTCAAGGAAGTCTTGAGGGTCATTAGCCATGAGCTGTGCTATTGGCTGGAAAAGCTTAGACCGGTTGGAGAGCTAGCTGGTTCTAGATGGGGAATTCATCCACCCTTGTGTAATACATACAATACCACAGAGCAGTAGGGTCCTGGGGGTGAGACGGTGTAACTTGAGCCCCTTTTGCATTATCAAATTTCTGTCATGTCGGTTAATGTTTCGTTCGGCTCTGTCCAATTTCAGTGCGTTTCTATTTACATTGTGTGAATGGTTCTGGTTTTGAGTTGTAATCGAGATATATTCATTCCATTGCGTGTTACCGACAGCAAGAGCTGAGGAGGTCTAGCGGGTGTTGTAAAGGGCCACACAGTGCTTTGTCTGGACAAATTAAGGCAAAGGGATCTCAAGGTGCATCACTTTGTTCAGTAGTCCTGCCTTTAATTTAAATAAAGCTCTGAAATCCATGAAATATTTTTATTGCATGGATTGCTGTAGTAATCCATATAATAATAATAATTATTATTGTTAGTTGAGGTTGAAGCCTAAATTGATGTTACATTTCACTCTCTGTCTAGCTGTTAAATTTGCCTTAAAAAGCCCAGATACTTAATTTGTCTTTAACACAAAATGTCAATTCAATTTAAATTTTGTTCTCATCTGTACAGAGTACATTGTCAAAATATCAAATGCTTGTTTAAGTATTGTTCCGCAAATTTTAAAAATATGCAAGTGACCAGGTAAACAAACCATGTAGTACTGTTTTACTAGCTAATTCCAGATCTTTCTCAAGCTTTCCACAATGGGTCTTTGGCTCTTGGAGATCTGAAACTTCTTTTCAGTCCTCTGGAGAGAGCACCTGGTCATGACCAGTTTACATTGTGGTGATCATTCCTTTTCCCAATGAAGACCCTGACAGTGCTAACTGGGACCCTTAGAAGTTTAGAAATTCTTCTGCGACCAACGACCTCAGTATATTTGAAAATCAGACCGCAAAGTTGTTGAGAAAGCTCATTGGTTATTAGAGTCAGAACATGCTGACTGTGTTGTAATGAGACACCTTTTTAAAAAAAGCTTTAGGTTTGACTGCGCACACTGATGTTATTTTGCATTTTGCTTTTTTAACTAGTAAATTTTTGTAGTTTTTTCCACGTTGTTGTGTTTAATTTATTGACATCTCTGATTTGATTTCTAAGCATTTGGGCACTGGAAAGAGTGTTCACTAAAAACTTTCATGTCAAGTACACTGTTACTTAGAATATTGGTGATGTGTTAAATACTTATTTTAACAGCCATACTCTATGACTTTGAAGAGACATGGAGTATTGACAAATATTCCTACATGTTTTTAATGCAGGCTTTCTACCAGATGAGGCTCTGATAACCTGGGATGGTGCTTCTTTGTCGAAATAGAGGTGAACAAATCTTTCTGCTGTAGGAGATTGGTTGTGAAAGATTTTATTAAAACATTTGTTTTTCTCTTGTCTCTTTCAGGATTGGATGCAAAAAACAATTTCTCCTGGTCCCGCTAGAGAATGGCTCATGGCTGGAATTCATACTTCCCAAACATTCCACCTCGTTCAGATCCTCGAAGGAGGACGGCGGACTCGGGTAGACCTCTGTCCCAACATACTGGGAACTTCCCTGGACATCACGACTTCTCCGGTTCAGGGGGCTCACGAGAAGTCCCTGTACCGCAAACAAACTTTAATGCAAACTATTGCAGAAATAACAGCTTTGAAACTCCAAGATCAGACTGTGCCTATAATAGGTACTATGAAAGACAATGGCAAGCTAATAGACAACAAATGGGAAGGGATTACCCTCAAAGATGTAGGAACAGAAATTTTCCCAATTATTCTTCAAACCAGTTTTCAACATCGGGATCCTATCATTCATCATTTGCACCAGATTTTCATCATCCTAAGCAAGACCGAGGCATGCGGAACATGTCATACCGTGGAAACTCCTCTGCTACAAACAACTACTCTGACACTGATGCAAGGGAAGCAAGGCCTTCATGCAAATTCACTCAGATGAATGTTTTTCCTCGGCCAAAAACGGACATTGTTTCAAATGAAAGCTCAACAAAATACCTTTACCCTCCAACTGGAAATCGAAATTCACAGAATGCAAGACCGTGTCCTAATATGTCAGAGACAAGTTCATTTTCAGTCAAAGGTTACAAGGAACACAATCACTCTTCTGCTTCCTCTTCTGAAGCAAGGACAAAAGGGAATGAATGCGATGGAAATGTTTATCATCATCAAAAACAAAAGATTGACGTGGACAGAGATCTTGCAAAAGCAGCATCTTCAGACTTCCAAATGACTGAGAAATGTTCTGGAGATGGAAATCGTCAGCATCAAGTGGATAAGGAGGATGAGCCTCTAAGCTTAACTGACTCAACTGGTGATCAAGACATAGTTGTAAATGACAACATGCTGCAAAAAAGTCAGGCCTTAGAAAGACTTTGGGAAAAATCAGACTCATTGAATGAGGAACTTTTTAATGATAAAACATTAAGTCTAGTTTCCATTAATGGCGAAGATGAACTAATAGAAACTGACCAACATGAAGGAGGAATCCAGAAGGATGCATCTTACCCGCTGACTCTGATTGAAGCAAGTTCTTTCGATGGCAATGATGATGAGCAAAGTGAAAGCATTTCAAGTAGCAACAACCTTGACTTAGAGTTCAGTTTGCAGTTACCTGAGTCACAGTCCTGTGAAAGTTTTGGTGGGTTGAATGATGGTCATTCAAGTGACTCCAATGCAGGTACAAATATTTGTCAAGAGAAACAGAAAGTTGAACAATTTTCAAATTCTGCAGTGGAGGAAATGTCAGCTCTTTCTCCAGATGTAGATTGTTCCAGGTCAGGTGATACGAGTGGTCAGTCTAATGAAAAGATGATTGACCGTAAAAAAAAAGATGTAGCCAGTGATGTAATGTCATCACATAGTTCAGGTACAGATGAACATCTCCAAACACACAAAGGTGTTACAAATACAGAACAGTCAACCATGAATTCCCAAGTTCCAGATTGTTGTGGCCCCACTGCTATCAATGACAGCATTTTGAAGAATTCTAGTCAGAGTAATTCTGAACAGATTTTTATTCATGCAGCTTCCGCCTTGCAACTTTCATCTGCATGTACTGACGTTGATCCTGCTGTAGAAATGGAAAAGAAGAGCCCATCAGAAAAAACAACCCCAATTTTCTCCCAAGATGGTTGTACCCCTAATCAAACTGACTACATTTCTGATGACCTTGGTGACAAAAACCATAACTATGTGGAAGGTCATACAGAATCCCCACTAAATCAAGGTGATTTGAACACGAACTTGCATGCAGTTCCTGAAAATGAAAGGCCATCATTAAAGATTGCACCAAATTCTCCAAGTCAAGATTCTAGTCCCACTGTCACAAGTGACACCATCTCTGCTGATGCTATTAATATTGTTAGAAATTCAGAATTCCCTTTAAAAGAAAATAGTTCAGGCACAGACTTGTATACTGATGAGGCAAGCAAGCAAGCTCCAAATTCACCTTCGAATCCAGAATCTAGTCCCATTCATGACACTGCATCTAATGATAATGACATCATTAATTGTTCAGAGATATTGCACCCTAATGTCTTGAACACAGGTTTGCTTCCCAGTCACTCAGAGGAATGGACAAGTCCAATTCAGAGCACAAAAACTACCTCCCATACAGATCCAGAATGTATAACCAGAGCTTTGAAAACTGAAAGTAACACACGAGATTTCAGTGATCGAAAGTCTTGTTTACAACCTGATGCAGGATTTGATGTCAATTCATTGTCAGAAGAGAAATCAAAAAGTCAAGAGGAGAATACAAATTCAGCTTTCTTCTCAGATCCCCACAATTCAATAAATGACAGATTTACAACCCAAGAACAAACTGAACATGACTGCAAAGACTCATTTGAAAAGTTGGATCTCTCCTTGTCAGAACCAAGTGTGTTGTATGGGGAGCCTCTCTCTGGAGATGAGTCTTCATCTGGCGATGTTGAAACATACAATACCTCAAATCAACTTCAAGAAACACCAGGGAATGATGAGGATCTAACGGACCGGTTAAAACTGCCAGCACCTCAACTGACTTCTTCCGTATGTATGAGACCCTTCATGCACCCCGTTGTTGTATTGATGAACATGGAGTCAGCAGATGTAAATGACACCTACAATTGTGCGGATTGCCTACACACAGCCAACAGTGTCGATAATCTAATTGAGCACCACTACTGTTGTCATCCATTGCAAAGTTATCAATTTTGCAAGACATGTAATGTTTATATGTTGAAAAATGAACAAGACAAAGACCATTTGTGTAGTGAGGTCATCTCACAGAAGAAGAAAAACTGTGGTCGGCACAAGTGCAGTAAATGCGGACTCTTATTTTCCCAAAAAGTTAACTACGTTAGGCATATGCGTGATCACACTGGTCGAACACCTTATATGTGCGTTGGGTGTGGTGTGTATTTTTCACAGTCTAGTGCTTTGAATCATCACAGAAAAGTTCCTGGGAGGTGCAAGCAAACTCTGTTAGCTAAGAAGACAGACCCTGTTGTTGTAAAAAACCCCAAACCAACCCCGAAAAATCGGCCTCAAAACACGTCATATAAAAGCATGACCCAATGTTATGTCAGGCTTATTGACATCTCTAAAACGAATATCTGTCATTTTTGCGGCAAAAGTTTTTCTACTAAGAGAAAGATCAAAAAGCACATCTACAATGTGCACAAAAGGAAAAACATGGCTTCCTCGTCCTGCACAGAAGAGACTAGTTCGTTATACAAATGTCCTCTATGCCCGCGACTTTTCAAGTATTCCTACAACAGGGCTCGGCATTTACGCTTCTGCATCCGAAATGCAATATATGGAGGCAAGAAGAAAGTTGGTGGCAAATATGTCTGTCCCCTGTGCAAGACTGCCTTCACAGCAACGTCCAACAGATATAGACATATTAAACTAACCTGCCTGCGAGAAACCATTAATCGCCTCGCAAGGGAAAGAGGGCGATTACGTGAAACGTCTGAGATGGAAAATGAGCAGAGATCAAGCTCAAAAGAATCTGTACATATAGCAAAAGAAAAGGTGGAAGAAGCTACTCAGCAGGTACCCCAAGGTTCAGCAATGCCCCCCATTCGGTACAAATGCAATCACTGTCCAGCAATTTTTTCCCATGCCTCTGGAAAGTATAGACACATGAAAAAACACGAGTTATTTAAGCACACTGGCAAAATAATCAAGTATAGGAAATCAGTTATCCCCAAACCATCCTCTCCAGATGAGACAGTAACCAAAGAGAGCGCCAGTCAGTCAGACATTGCAAAAGACTGCCCAAAACCTGCTTTGACCTGTCGCTTTTGTGGACTCTATTTTCATGTTCTGTCAACACTAAAGAAACATGAACGCAATCATCGTGGCGAAAGACCATACCGCTGTCTGGAGTGTAGAAAGGGATTTAAGAAACTTACTCATCTGATTAGTCACAGAGTTGTCCACCAGAAGAGGATACAATGCACAGTTTGCAGAAAGATTCTACCTACAATAGGAGATTTGATCCAGCACCGAAGCTCCCACCCTAAAGAGAAGAAGGGATTGCTTCCGTGCCCAGAGTGCCCAGCGAAGTTTCAGTATCCGGTGTATCTGTTTAGGCATCTCCAGACACACAAAAATAAAGACAAATCCATACAGAAATCTGAAGGGGAAACTCTTATGAAACCACAACAATCCTCGGAATTTGTCAAAGAAAAGAAAAGCCACAAGCTGTTCCAATGTTCGTTGTGCAAAGAAACATTTGATGATGCACAAGTACTGAGAACACACTCCCTCACACACATTTCCAAATCTTCTTTAAACCAGTGTCCATACTGCAAGAATAAGTTTACAAACCGTCATTCACTGATGCGTCACATGGTTAAGCACACCGGGAACAAGCCTTTTTCCTGTGTCAACTGTGGAAGACAGTTTTATAAATCGATATACCTCAAAATTCACTCAGAGACTTGCACACCTCAGAGAGACAGTCCCCCTGAAGAAGCAGACACTAGTAATATGATGAAAATACAATATTGTTGTACAATTTGTCCCAGGAGGTTTTGGAAAAAAATGCGTTTACAAATGCATCTAATTGCCCACAAGAATGGGTCACTCCATCGGTGTACAAAATGCAACCAGTACTATGGTGTAAACATGATCGCTCGTCACAAGTTGCTTTGCATCACAACCCCAGAGAGCTCCTCTGCTGATCAGTCAACGAATGGAAGTTTTGAATCAAACTCAATCCAAGTGAGTCAGAAAAGCCAACAAACATCTTCAAACTCCAATGCAAAGAACCTGTTCAAGCTAAAATGCTCCTACTGTCCAAAACGATTCAGGTACAGATCACTTTTACTTCGACACAGTGTTGTACATACTGGTGTACAACCCTTCAAATGTATGCACTGTAACCAAAGATTCAAGAATCAAACTCTGTGTGTAAGTCATGAAGCCTTTTGTGACGGTGGGTCAGAAACATCTCAGTCAAAACTCAAAATGGATGCTGAGACAGATATGGCATCAGAAAAATTCCTATCAGAGGGTGAAGTTGAGTTGAAATGCAAATTCTGCACCCAGACCTTTGTGAAGCCACGAAGCCTGAGGCATCACATTCTGACGCATAATGAGGTGAAGCCATATCGTTGCAAAGCCTGTGACAGCTGCTTTTCACGATATGATCATCTTAAAGTGCACCAGGCTCTGTGCAAAAGTAAAAAGACACGGCTGGAGGTGAGGATCCCCAAAATTAGTTTGGAAGATATTGGGAAAGGTTGGCAAAGTAAGTGCTACCTGAGGCCTCTTGGTGAACAGGAAAGTTTTGAATGTAAGGTTTGCTTGAAAAGCTTCCCAACTGAGAGGAGACTCTCCAGACACAATACTATGTTCCACACTGTAAAGAAATTCAAGTGTTCACGTTGCGGTTCAGCCTTTTCTCACGAAAAAACTCTGAAACATCACCAAAGGATGAAAAGATGCAAAAGATCAAGAAATGAATCGCATACTTCACTGGAGGAAAGTAATAAACCAACTGACAATATTGCCAAACAACTTGATGGCATAAGGAAAAAAATTATGGTGAAAATTCATCCTTTATTCAACAAAGACTTGAAGTTTGTATGCAGCTACTGCCCCCGTGCTTTCAAAAACAGCTGGCAATTAAATGTGCACACACGGTTACACACGGGGGAGAGACCATATTCGTGCGAGCATTGTGGACAGAAATTTATTAGAAGTGATTATCTTATACGTCATTATCCCAAGTGCAAGGACGCGACTCGGCCGGACGGTGTTCTCTGTGACAGGTGTGGTGGATTTTTCTCTGAAAAACAACTTGAACACCACAGAAAAACTTGCATTCTAATCTCGAGCTCACCAAACATTTCTAAAAGCAAGCAGGCATCCCCTCAGAGCCCACCAAAAGGCTTTTCATGTGCATACTGCAGTTCACGATTCTTGCTGTTTTCGCAACTTCAAGAGCATTTCTTAAGTACACACAAGCCAGAAACGGATTCTCAGCCCATGACGGCTGCTCCACTGCAGCAGCTTCTGTCCAATATCCAAAAAATTAAAGAAGAGCCTGTGGATGAAAGTTATGGAAAAGCATCCAGTAATCATGCTGGTGTGTCATCCAAACCAGGAGTAGCTCTAATGTCTGGCACCTCAGATCAGTTTGTCTGCCAGAAGTGTAAAATGTGTTTCAGTAACAGAGCAGGACTAGTTGGTCATCAGCGTGCCCATGCAACAAAAACACCATACAACTGTAAATACTGTAACAAGGGCTTTTGGAACAAGACTCAACAACGCAATCACAACAGAAAATGTAGAAATGTTATCCAAAGCCTGGACATTCCTGTCAAAGAAGAGATTGATGATGAGTTTGTCTCCAATTCCAAAGATAATTTCAGAACGGCAGCAACAAGAAGAGCAAATGTTTCACCTGCTAATGTCCCCTGCAAGGAAGAGCCAGAGGATGAATCAACACAAAGTTCTTATGGAAATCAGGACAGCAGTACCAACTCCAGTGCAGAAAAGAAGACTGTACAGTACCAATGTTCAGAATGCGAGAAAAGCTTCACAGATGGACTATTGCTCATAAGTCATCTTGAAGATCATGGAAGGGAGGAACAAGCAAGAAGATTGAATAAATGTTCCAAGTGTGGACGAAGGTTCTCTAATCAAGGAAACTTGAGAAGACACATGAAACTGCATATGGCCCACCAGAGGTACTTCTGTTCCCTTTGCACCAAGGTCTTTAGCACTATGTCTGAGCTTAAAAATCACAACGCAAGTCATCGTAGTAATAAACCCTTTTCCTGCAAATTGTGTGAGCAACAGTTTTGGACAAGGCTAGCCTTATGTGAACATTACAGTGGCGAGCATGCTGATGAGATATTTCATTGCCAGTGCTGCAGCAAAGTGTACGCATCCAAAAGGTCCCTGTATAGACACTATAAAAAATGGCATCCAAAAGAAATTAGGGACATTAGGAGTTCAAATCTGCAAAGGGTGGGTGCTGACCAACAATCTAGCAGTCATGTAAGTACCAATGGTGACAGTGATGAAGATCAAAACCTTGGCAGTGACAGCGACTCTGACTCTGCCCCTTATTTCCCCTGCCATGTGTGTGGGAAGACGTTCCCAACATCTGAAAGTCTTGAGGATCACCAGTTGTGTCATCTGGGCAAAAAGCCACATGAATGTGCAGAATGTGGGAAATGTTTCTTCCAGGCATCCCAGCTTCAGCAGCATCAGCGTATGCATAAGTCTGAGTTTCAATGTCAGACATGCGGCCGAGGATTTGTTACGCTCTTCGCGTTACGGAACCATAAGCACTCTCATGGGAGGAGTCGTCCATTCCGTTGTTCCAAGTGTGACCTTGGTTTTGCTGGACCCATACAACTAGCAGAGCATATGTCCACCCACCGCGAAGAGAGTTTTCCATGCGATATCTGCAATAAGATTTTCCAGTGTAAGAGCAGCAGAGCCGAGCATCGGAAGATCCACTCAGTGTCGGGTGACAGTGCCTCACCTTCCGGTTCAAAGGGAGAGTATAAAAAGACTAAAAGTGTATTTGGACATAGCACAGAGTTCAGGTACCGCTGTGGCATCTGCAATGAGCGCTTCAGAGATCCAGAAGAACTCTCGGAGCATGGCTGCTTGGAAGCTGCAGAGCGACCCTACATTTGTATGGAGTGCAATAAACATTTTCTTCATGCATCTCACCTGAAGAAGCACCGGAACTCCCATCGGCAGTCATGGTCCGATCGAGAATATCCGTGCAATCAGTGCAATAGTAGTTTTTCCTCATCTCAACACTTTCTTCGTCATCTTGAAACCCATGTTGGCACAGCAACTGGAGATGTTAGGGAACCAGACTCATCAGATGGGTTCATATGTCCAGTTTGCCACCAATGTTTTGCCAGTGCCACAGAACTGATCCGTCATTTTCCGACGCACCCTGATTGTGCACCTGAAACGGAAAAGGCTGAATGCGACGCCACAGACAGTGAGCTTGAAGGACAAGAACTGCTTCAGCCCACACCACCTGCTGAATATGAATGTTCACTGTGCAGTGGAATCTTTCTGGGGAAAGAGGCTCTTTGCAACCATCTATGTGGCTTGCAAGACCTGAAAGAAATGGAGAACACAACCTCCGATCCAGCTGATACAAGTTCAGCTCATCAGGCTCCATGGGACGAAGAGGAAGTGGATGTTACAGGAGAGGACCTGTACAAGTGCCATGAGTGCACAATGCAGTTCTCTTCTAAAAGCAGCCTCCTGGAACATCAAAACAATCAACACCCAAACAATTGGAAGGAGTTCAAATGTGAGACCTGTGGAAAGACCTTCGCCAAGAAACGATATCTCCGAAAGCACCAGCTCAGGCAACATGGCTCTAAAGAGCATGCTACTACGACAGCCGACCTGGACAAGACCTTCAAGTGTGTCCAGTGTCGAGCTAGATTCTACACTGCACAGGATTTATCTAACCACATGAGACTGCACGCTGAAAAGCAAGCTGGAGAGTACCGTTGTGACATGTGCTACAAGTCATTCAGCAAGCGGGCACTCCTCAGACATCATCAGGAGAGCCATGTTGGTGAGGTCGTGTACGAATGCACAGAATGTGACAAAGCTTTTGCTTTTCCTCACCTGCTGGAAGAACATCAGCATTCTCACGCTGCAGCCTCTGAGTAATGGTTCCAGATCATCACATAGATCTTATCGCCTCGAATTAACTCAAGGTATTTTATGGTCCCCTTCATGCCTTACTTAGGTGTTCTTCCAACTCTTTGGACCTTACTTGTTGCGTATTCATAAAGCACTTGACTTTTGTCAGTATGTCAGAACATCTTTTTAGTTAAACGTCTTTGTTTCGGAGACGGTGTTTGTAAATCTATGTTAAAATTGTTGAATTATTGTTTAAGAGAATAAATATTAACCAATATGTCTTGGTTAACGACCTAAATTTTGAGGTTTAGCATATTTTATTCACAGTATGTAAATTTGGATTTACCCTGGTAATTTTAGTCCTTTGATCCCCCTTTCTATGCCATTACTATTCCTGTACAATATAATTTTGTAATTTTCAGTTTTTCTTGTATGCATTTTACCAGTTTCTTTTTTGACAATGTGAAAAAGTCTTGTACAGACACCGAAAAGATGCTTTAATGGAATATTATTTTACCACCTGATGCTTTTTTTTTTTTTCTTAAGGAAATTAGTTAATGCAGTAAATTCAATTCTAAAATCTATTTGTTCGTCCGGTTTGTGTCTCTGTCCTCCTTTTTAGCAAGAAGCATAATAATTTGATGTAACTGAAGGACTCTGATGGGGCTTAGAGGCATTTGGAAGTGCAAAAAAGGTAAAAAAATACAACTGCTGTGGGTAGTTTGTTTTTATTAGTTGTCACATAGATGTGGGCCAAATTAAAAGTATGTTTTGATATCTGCTTAAAGATTTTTTTTAAAGAGCTGTCGTGGGAAAAAAAACCCATTTCCAAGCACTGTTCAGGTAAAATCACTCAGACAGGTTTATTCATGAATTGTGCACAACTCGGAGCTCGTAAGACAATCAATAATGAAACAAGTCTGGATGAAAAGCTCTGCCAGGCAGACTACACGTAAGTTTTGTACAAAGATAAAGGATCCAAAGCATGGGAATCAGTCAGGTTCCCATGCAGCCGTGGCAAACGACTTTCAACCTTGTACATGTAACCCAAATGGCATTATCTTGGTGGGACCATAGAAGAAATAATAAAAACATACAAGAATACAACTAGCAGATGTGACCTTATTATAATTTTTCCACCACAGTAACTAATCTGATGTGTGCCTCATCAGGAAAATATTAAATATGTAAAGGTTTGTGTGAAGCAGTCATTCTACAGAAAAATGGAAATTTGAGGGATATAAATATGCTGAAATGTAGTCCTATATAAACAAATACAGCTTTCAAACCACTAGCAAAGTTTAGCTAATTATAAAAAAGGTTTACTTTAGTTCGCTGTTTATTATATGTATAGTTGTTCAAAAATAATAGGAGCCCCACATCATAGCAAGACGAATCACTGTTAAAATTTCAACTCCAGGTTCAGTAAAGGTGTAGAAAACACCATTTGCTGATGATTCAGTGCTGTGAAATCATTTGCTAAAAGGGGCATATTCAATCAGTGAGGTCACTGTGAAAAAAAGTTTGAAATTTTTGTGAAAAAATGGCTATTAAACAGGTGGACCTTATTTGAGGATCAAGGCAACTGACATACATATGCTGACTGCATTTGTTCTTGAAAAACAGTAAAATGGATCAATCAGGACACTGTACAGAAGAAGAGAGGTCTTTAAGAGATTAATAAAAGAGGGAAAACCCATAACAAAAGTGTAAAAGATATCACTTTAAAATGGCATCCAAAACTAGAAAGGTGAGGAAGAAGAAAAACGACTATTTGAATGGCTTGGATAAAAACCAAACTGGCAAAGGTTCAGCCGATGATCAGCTCCAGAAGGAGGCAGTACTGTGAGTACTGTAGCGATCAGACCACATCAACGTGAAGCCAAGCTACCAGCAAGAAGCTTTTGTAATAATGTCCCATTGTTAAAAGAAATACACATGTGCTAAAGCAAGTTGCCAAAGAACACATTGACATCTTAAAAGAAGCAACATAATATTTTGTGGACTGATGAGTGAGATTATCTTTAGGTCTCAGGGCCACAGACAGTTTGTCAGACAAGCACTGGATTTAATCCACAGTACACAGTGAAGGCATGGTATGGTATGGGGATGTTTCTTGTACTATGATGTTGGTCCTATTTATCGCATACCAGGGTTCATGGATCAATTTGAGTAGAGCAGAATACTGGGAGAAGTCATGTTGCTGTATGCTGAAGAGAAAATGTCCTAGAAATGGGTGTTTCAACAAGACAGTGACCCAAAACCCACCAGAAAACGAGCAAAATCATGGTTACAGGAAAAACAGAGTTCAAGTAATGGAGTGGCCTGGACAATTCCTGGACCATAATCCCACACAAAACTTGTGGGTTGACATGAATATGCTGTTCATGAGGCAATACCAAGAAATGCAGAGGAACTGTGGAACATAGTACAGGTCAATACCTTTTGACCGGTGCCAGACGTCACCAGTCCATGCACCACAGATGTGGAGCAGTTATCAGAAACGGGTAACGCAGCTAAATATTAATTTATGATTCTCGGGAAAGTTAAATCTTTTCTTTGTTTTTACAGAAAAGCTTTGAATTTGTAAAGAAAGTCGTCAACACACTGCTGTTTTTTGGCCATTCTAGTAACTTTCTGTATATTATATTCAATTACTTTTTCCAATTTTCTTGCTTTGAAATAGAATGTGCAGTGTCCCCGTTGCATTTGTGTTTATTAAAATACAACTTGAAAATTGTGACGTTTACTCACCTTTTTAAACACAGTGCTATCATTATGAACATAACTGTAAATCAAAAAGTGTTAAGATTGTAATGTTTCTCTTACAATGTAAGCAATACTAATGGAACTGTTTTCTTTTTACAGTCTGGATATGTGGGTTAAGTTAGACCAATATCACAATAATAGGACTCTTTCTTCTTTAAAGCCTTGGAAAAATGTGAAATAAAAATGCTTTGAGTTGGTTTAAAATGTCAACTGTATTGTGATTATAAAATACTACTATTGTGAGGGAAAATACATTCAAGCAGTTGAACAAAACCATTGGGTTAACAATGATATTAAAGCATCGTTAAGTTTTGCAAACCTGCTTTCGTTCCCTAAATGCTTGGAGTCAAAATGATCACAGTAAAATTTTAACATTTTTATTTTGCTGAACTACTGCCTATTTATTTTCTATGCAACAGTTCAATTCAATAGTCCTCTTATAGTATTATGCAATATTGTTCACCAGAGGGATGTTTTAAAATTTAAAATCAACTTTTCCCCCACGCCTTTGTCTTACTGTAACACAGTTATCACCAAAGACAATTTAAAGAAAATGATGGAATTTCTCAGACAAATACCACTTTTATTGCTATTACTTTTTAATACTAAAAATGTAACCCTCACTGTTATGAAATGAGCCAAATGAGACCTTGTAAAGTTAACACCAACTACAAATGCATGCCTGGTGGGTTAATTGGTCTCTTTAAATTTCCTGTGAGTGTGTATGTGCACGGCTGTTTGTCCTGTGGCTCTGTGTTGTCCCATCAGTGGCAACCTGTCCAGGATGAACCTTAATTCTTGCTTTGTGACCACTGCAGATCTGCAAAGAATGGTGTCTGTTGGCGTAAAAAGATGACCAAAATGGAAAGTTGTCAAGGCACTGCCCTGACCCACCTAAGCTTCCTAAAAACACAGTCTAGTGTGATTCATTGCCGCCACTAATTGAAGAAAACCCAGACTGCCTGTGATATTTTTTTTTTTAACTAATTGTCAAGGGATACTCCCCCTAGAGCAGGGGTCACCAACCCGTTGCCCGCGGGCACCCGGTCGCCCGCAGGGACCTTTTCAGTCGCCCGCGGAGCTACTCCTAAAAATAGCCACTATTATTAGGGAGCACTACCAAAAAATAATTTAATTAAATGTTTTTTAATTGAAGTAATAACGTTTGACATTTATATTTAGAGTACAAACGAGGGAAATGACAAAAACGTTTAAAATAAATTGCTTTATGCATAAAATTCTTTCCTGCTGTTAAAGTTGAGAACTGCGCGCAGGCGCATGCAGGAAACTGTCGGAGCGCAGCAGCGCCTGCAGCTGCACTCTGCGTACCGTCACATTTTCCTTTAAGTAAACAAAGAAAAGAATAACTTCTGGAGTTTTTATTATTTAACTCTATTCACAAAACTGTGAAGAAAAAATAAATAAATTGTGCCAAACATCTTATTCGTAGCGCGCATCGCAACACCTGAACCTGGGAACCAGCACCGTCCTTTCCGTGAACCACATGGAGAGGCTTCGCTTCATGTCTTTATTATTTAGCATCGTCTGGAAAAAAAGTCAGCTGCTCTTGTTTAGGCTTGTGCTGATTTGTGCGCATTGGAGAGGTGCTTGTGCTCTTGCTGGTCAGGTGTCAGACCTTTATTTTTCCACATCTGCTGGTGTCAGCCAGCGGGTGACCCGTCAGCTGTTCGGTTCGCGAAACCACGAAAAAAGCGAATAAACCGGCGACCCGCCAGAACCGCGCAGACTGTCAGAAGCTCAGGCTGATCGTAGAACAACGGGAGGTTCAAACCCAACTCGTTCATTTTTAGCTTGCAGAAAAACGCAAAGCCGTGAAATAAACAAAAGCACACTGACCAATAAGACTTGGGCTTTGGGGTTCCCCGCATCAGACTGACACCGCTGTGTGTGTATAATGTCTTTTGACACAAAAGATATTTTATTTTCCACAATTTTGCTAATAGAACAGATGGTTAGATAATAAAACTATAACTCTTCTTTTTTATTTTATTTAAAGGAAAATTTACTGCAACAATCCATCAGTTTGCTTTTGTTTATTTCAGTCACTTGGGTTCCATCCCAAATCCAGCACCCTGAGACTGTAAACGAGCCACAAGGAAGGAGGCAGAGGACTAGTGAGTGTGAGAACCACTGTCCAGGACGAAACAACTAAGATCCATAAATACATCAGAGACAAAGCCTCAACAGACAATGTGCTCAGTGAATGTCTCAGACAACAGGGAACAGAGGTTGAAGTGCCAGAGATACCATCATGGGAGGACAAGCCCCTACATGGGATGTACCACCAGCAAATAACCCAAGTGGCTGATATCAGTAAATCCTACCAATGGCTGGAAAAAGCTGGGCTCAAGGACAGCACAGAGGCCCTCATCATGGCCGCCCAGGAACAGGCCCTAAACACCAGAGCAATAGAGGCCCAGATCTACCACACCAGACAAGACCCAAGGTGTAGGTTGTGTAAGGAGGCCCCTGAGACAGTCCAGCACATAACAGCAGGGTGCAAGATACTGGCAGGGAAAGCATACATGGAACGACATAACCAAGTGGCAGGCATAGTGTACAGAAACATCTGTGCAGAATATGGACTGGAAACCCTGAGATCAAAGTGGGAAAAACCCCCAAAGGTGGTGGAGAATGCCAGAGCTAAGATCCTGTGGGACTTCCAGATCCAGACAGACAGAATGGTAATGGCGAACCAACCAGACATTGTCATAGTGGATAAACAACAGAGGAAAGCCGTTGTGGTAGATGTAGCAATACCAAGCGATTGCAACATCAGGAAAAAGGAGCACGAGAAACTGGAGAAATACCAGGGCCTCAGGGAGGAACTGGAGAGGGCCTGGAAGGTGAAGACTGTTAGATACTTTTTGGTATTATCATTTTGTTATTACTTTAGTTCATATTCAGTCTAATGTTAATCAGTATTATTGTGATTTTTAGTTTAAAGTGTTCTCTTCCTTATGTGTGTATAAACTGACCTGGAGGTTACTACTGTCTGTTTATCTTCATGTGAGATAGTCAAACTTTGTGGTTCTCAGACCCTAAATTCTTCTCGTGTTTATCTATTATCTACCCATTCCTTAGTTAGTTTGACCTAGAGCTGAACTGGGCTCAGATTGTAAATTAGATATCACACCTGGAACTGAATTGATGGTTTGTTTAGGTTAAACATTTTACGACCTCTGTTGTTTCCTGACTGCCCCCTGTGACTGTTTTTCTTTGACAATAAAAGAAGGAGCTCACGTGAAAGCAGATCAGAACTCTCTGTGAACGACTTAAAGAAGTTGTTCATGGAGACTTCTCCTTTTGCAAAAGCTTGACCATATAATTCATATACGTTGTCTGTGGTTTTTATTTTTGTAGGTTCGAGGAAAATACCTTACAAAGACCACAGTGGTGCCTGTGGTCATCGGGGCCCTCGGGGCAGTCACCCCCAAACTGGAGCAGTGGCTACAACAGATCCCAGGAACAACATCAGACATCTCAGTCCAGAAATGTGCAGTCCTTGGCACAGCCAAGATACTGCGCAGGACCCTCAAGCTCCCAGGCCTCTGGTAGAGGACCCGAGCTCAGAGGATAAGAACCACCCGCGGTGGGTGAGAAGGGAATTTTATATATATATATATATATATATATATATATATATATATATATATATATATATACGTATATATACATATATATATATATATATGTATAAAGAATGTATCAAACTAGTGCCCTTCGTGTTGCTCTGTACCCATGAAGTTGCTCCCAGTCTCAAATAGGTTGGTGACCCCTGCCCTAGAGGATGACATGGAAACATTTGACATGTGGCAAATATCCTATCATACCCATCTGTTTGCATTGTTCCAACAAACTGGGTGCAGCCCAGACATTTTAAACAGACTGAATATTAACTGAGCTTGTACATGAAACTCATGATTTAAAAAAAATTCCATTTCTGATTGCTGCTTGGAGGAGAGACTCCCCACTTCATCCCGATCCTTAAGGTAACGTGATTGTCGGCCTGCTACAAGTTTCGATTTCAGCATGACCTGAACAGATCACCAGCATCTGTTTTATGATTTTAGGATGGTGGTGTTGTGCTCTTGTGCTATTTCCCCTCCCTTTATGATGCTGATTCTCTCTGAAAATGTTCAGAGAGGATGGAAGAAGCAAACTGTGCAATGAGAAAGTGACCTTTAACCAACCTCAGGTCAAGACTTCCCTAAGCAGAACAGAGAATTCCATCTGAGCTGTTTTACAGTTTTCTGGAAGTTTGTTCCAAATTTTTGGTGCGTAGATGCTGAATGCTGCTTCTCCTCGCTTGGTTCTGGTTCTGGGTTCTGGGTGTCAGTAGCTGAACGAGCCCATAAAGCCACTTAGATAAGAAACTTTGGGCTTTCCTTCCAAGCAATTTACCTTGCTCATGTCTGGACGGACCAAAAGGGCTTAGAACAATCTATGAGCTGCAAAGGGCTGAGAAAATAACCCCATGTTACGTTTAGATTAAGTCAAACATATGTCTAAGTGTGGCTCAGTCAAAGTACAGAAGTGCAAACTACAAATGCAATGGAGAATCTGTTGCAAGATTTGAAAATTGTTGCCCAAAGCTGCTTTCCATTCAGTAATATAGTTATTTTTGCAAAGTGGAGTGAGCAATTTGCTCTCCAGATGTTACAAAGCCTCTAGGACCATACCCCAAAATACTTTCTTCTTCTCTTTTGGTTTTTCCCTTCAGGGGTTGCCACAGTCTGTTTCCATTTAGTCCTGTCCTCTGCATCCCCTGCCCTCACATCAACCAAGTCTTAATCCTTCTTCACCACATCCATAAATCTCCTTTATGGTCTTCGTTTCGCTGGTTCTACCATATATTCACTTAAAGCAGATTAATCACAGATCCTTGCCAGACTGCTAGATATTTTGAGGTAGAAAAAAAATGTAAATGATGTGTCATTTTCTTTCATTTCAGAATTGTATTATTTGTGTTCTTGTGTCACATCAGACCCCAATAAAATACAAAAAAGCTTATTTATTACACTGCCCTTATTGCTCTTCAGTTATCACAGCTCATCGTTTATGAATGCAAAGGGTACTGCTAAGTATTTCATTGTCACTAACCACTTTGCAGACGTCAAAATGCAACCTTCCACACATCACACCACAGATCTGCAAACCAAAGTGCCACTTGCCTCTGCTTTGGCATTGCCTCTTTCACACCTCAGTCAGAAATAACCTACCTACCTAGTTTTCTTATACCTAAGTTCCATTATTTGTTCATACCTGTCTATCCTTCGTCGGAGTTCTTAATCTTGTATCTATTTTTATTTCACCCACATCCGAAATGAATCCAGCCTTGATTGCGCTGATTACACACTGGGAAGATGTAGTTGTTTTATCCTCCTTTCCTGCCTGGAGCCTGTCTTTCCCTGTCTGTGTGTGTGTGTATCTGTGTGAGAGGTCTTGATTGCAGAGAAAAGATTGGTTCCTGAGGACCGTGCAGAGTCCCACCAGCTGCAATGGCTTCTGCTGGAGAGCTTCCTTGAATTAATCAACACAGCCAACGTCACTCACAACGCAGACTCTGCAGCTCTGTTTTTGGTTTATTGTTTGATATTTCTGTGAGTTTTTTATTATTATTATTATTTATTTATTTATTTATTTTTTTTTTTGCTATTAGCGGTGCCAATGCATTATGACAATGTGGAAAAACAGAAAAGCAAGAAGTCACATTCGTAGGTACACACAGCCTTTGTTTAATACATTGTTGATACACATTTAACTACAATTACAGACTCAAGTCTTTTTGAATATGATGCAACCTGCTTAGCTCAACTATCATTAGGCAGTTTCACCCATTTTTCTTTGCAGTTCTTCTCGAGCTCCAATAGGTTGGATGGGAGATGTCTGTGCAACTGTTTTCTGGTCTCTCCAGAGATGATCAATGAAATTCTAGTCTGGACTCTCTGCTCCGGAACGTTGACAGAACGGTTTTGAAGCCACTCCTTTCAGATCTTGGTCATATGTTTTGGGTTGTTGTCCTGCTGAAAAATGAGCTATCGCCCCAGTGTGAGGTCAAGGTGCTCTGGAGCAGGTTCACATCCAGGATGTTGCTGTACATTGCTGCATTCATCTTTCCCTCTTCCTCACTAGTCTGCCAGTCCTTCTGCTGCAAAAACAAATCCCACAGCATGATGCTGCCACCACCATGCTTCACTGCAGGAATGGTATTGGCCTGGTGATGATTCATGTCTGGTTTCCTCCAAACCTGATGCCTGGCAAACACACCACAGAGTTCAATCTTTGTCTCGGGTGCCTTTTGGCAAACTCCAGACAGGCTACCATGTGCCTTTTATTCAGAAGTGGCTTTTATCTGGCAACACTATCAAACCGATTGATGGATGCTATTCGTTTTATACACAATGTGTGACAAGGTGGTGCAGTTGTCAGCATTGGGGTCTTGCAGCAAGAAGGTTTTGGATTTAATTGTAAGTCTGGGGTCGTTCGGCAAGAAGATCACATATTCTCTAGTGAATGATTTCTCTCCAGGTACTCTGGAGAGAGAGCCTAATGTTTCACAGAATCATTTTGTGCAACTTTTTGCTTAAGCCTCAACAAAAATGCTCCTCACAATGTGGCAGCAATATTGGAGTTGAACAAAGACTTTAACTATTTCATACAACTTATTTAAAAAAAAAGAAAATCCTGGTCTATCCCTTTAAGAGCAGACTCTAGCACTGAAATGGGGGGAGGACAGAAGGCGGTGGGGGTTGTTTGGGGGAGGTTTGTGTGCCTTTGTCTGTTTCTTGCCCCCCCCCAGCGGTAAAATGCAATGACCGCCCCTGCTCACTTGACCTGTCAAATTCACTGTTGGCTTGGATACAAATGCCGTCCAGTGCGCATGCGCCGTGCGCAGTCTTCCGCGCCTTCTGCAGGAGCGGTACGAGCTCCAGGGCTCGGTGATCTTCCTCCTGGCACAGCATCACGTTTGTTCAGTTCCGAGCCCAGCTGCCACAGTCGCGGTGCTTCCCCAGAGAGACCAGCCTTCGCATGGCTAGATGTCTGCCGAGCCCCTCGCTCCTCTCCCTCTCGCTGCCGCTGTGGTTGTTTTTCGACGGGAAACTCTCCTCTCCCAGTAGCTGGTGAGTATGCTCTGGTGCGAGCGGGCTGCTCTGGTCCAGGAGCTTCGTAGCTCTCCACCGCTGGTTGTTTCCTCCCTCTCAGGCCTCCTCCAGAACGTGGTCAGCCTCGTCCTGCTGGTTAGCCTTCACTCTAGCAGCCCCTCCGAGATGTTGGAGGACAACCTAGCGTGAAGGCTAGATGCTAACCTAAACAATTGCCGCAGAGAAAACGGAGCACATTTTTTTTTAGCAGCTCTTCAACTTAAACAGGACAAGTCAGCACTTTATTTACAGAGAAACCCCCCCCCCCCAAAACATTTAGCGATAGATTTGAAACGTAAATGTGGAAACCTGTTACCTCCGGGGATATTATCCTAATTAGCCTGCTAACCTTGCTGCTCGGCTCTGTTTATGTTTTTTCATGTGTTTGGGTTTCTGCTCACCAGGAACTGTCTCACCTGCTTACTTGTGAATTAGCATATGCTTCTGCAGCTGAAACGTGAAAATCTAGACATTTTCACATTTTAAACCGATTTAACTAATGAATGCTTACGCTTTAAGCTTGATTCTGAACGGCCCTTCTGCACATTTTGATCCGAGGAGTTTTATTATTACACTATTACTTCAAATAGTTGCACTAGTCTTTTTTACCCTAAACCGTTTTCTCATAACTAATCGACAAATCTTAGTGCATTTGATTTGGATTTATGTGATAAGACCAACACTTTATACTATATCACTGTAAAGTGGAAGATAAATAATGCATGGTTTCTCAAAAGAAATCAGAAAATTGTGGTTTGCATCAGTATTCAGCTCCCTGCACTCTGATACCTCAACCTAAGCAGTCATGCTGGGAAGGGATAGCTGGAATGGCATAAGCTGCCAACAGGCAACATGTGATTGAAAACATACCATGATGATGCACGGTGGTAGCTGCATCATCTTTTGAAGCTATGGTGAGGTTTGACCTTTCAGCAGAACGGTGACCCTAAAAGAAAAAGCTAAACTTTCAATCTGCAGGCGTGCAAAGCTAAAGACTCGTAGCGCTGCAGTCTCGCTATTTTACACATTAGGAACTCAAAATAATTACAAATGCACAGTTTGACTTGTATATGTTGAAACAGTGTCATTCTTCCCCAGTTTCATGCAAGGCACAATGTTTTGTTGATCTATCACATAAATATGTTGCAGTTTATGGGTTTTGATTACTTCTGTTTAGAACTTGTTCATCTAAGTTGAAATAAGCTGGAAAGAAATAATTGAAACTGAAATTATTTGGATTTGGTGCTTAAGGGGTTGAAATGAAGTTGAAGACTTTAATCAATGTTTCTCCCTGACATATGAGAATAATGAATTAGACGAAGTTCATGAGCATTATATCTTCACAGCAAAAGTGAAATGCAACAGAAAAAGACATGGTTTGCTCACCTTGAGGAAGAGTGAGTGTAGCCACCATGTTTTGTAGTTGAAGCTGAGGTAGATGTGTAAAAGCTGAGCCATTTCTCTTTTTTTTTCATTTGCGTCTGTGATGCACAGATCAACTGCAGAGCCCTATGGATTGACAGTTTCTGTCCTTATCTAGAGATTTCAGACACCCTTCACAAACCTCCTGGTAAAAATAAAATCAAACTCTTAGTAATAGTAGTAAGCAAAAGCAAAAGTGAAAACTTTGCTGCCAAAATATTTGAATTCTGTACTTCATCTCTGAAGTACAGAAATTGCACTATGAAGCAAGAAATGTCATCAGTTCTTTCTTGGACCTTCTCTGGCTTTTATGACAACATGAATTGTTTAAGGCAGTGTTCTCATATTGCAAATTTTATCTGTGTCTCTGCTTCAGCTCACCTGGCTCCAATATAAGCGCAGTAGCAGAGCTCTGTAGAGTGAATCAGTTTTACCATTTAATTAAAGTGTGTAGCACAAGGGGCTCATCTAAAAGTTGCAGGACTCCGGCCCTAGAGGAATGGAGTTTGAGATCTCTGGAAAACATCCTCAGTGCATTCAAAGCTTACTGAATGCCAAATGAAAAGCGTCAGTGAAGGAGCTGTTTGTTAATTCATTTACCAATCAAAGAAAATGGGAATCTTCGGTCTTGATGCAAAATTTCTTAATTTTCTGTTGAATATAAACTTTTGCAAGTTTTCTCTCAAGGTTGAACAATCAACCAACCAAGCATCCGATTGATTACATCTGATATGTGGGCTTGCAGAGAATTTTTAAAGTCTGTGTTACGTCCTCTTTAAGCATGCTCGTATATAAACTCCCATCGTTTCTCAAAACCTCCCGGCCTTTTCTTTAAAGGAAATCCTGATTTCTGCTGCATACTGGCTCTTATGTGCTCCAATCCGCCATCTTTCCAGCTTTGATTACAGCTCTCCTTGAGTCACATATGATTTTCAACATGTGTGTATGTGGGGAACTAGGATTTCTCTCCAGACAGGATCAGATGTTATGTAGGGCTGCATATTAGAAAGTCTTGCCTTGGCAATAATATTGCGATGATGATATCCGTTGTGGTATGTGGCAGTTGTCTTTCTCCTCTTTCTGATCTGTGCTCCCATAACTCTGTGGCCTTTAGCATTCAGGACAAGGTCATTTGCGTCCAGCTTAAGCATCTGCTGTCGCGAGAATCTGCCCAACTAGATAAATATTACAGTAGCATAAACAATCCAGTTGGACTGTATTAGCCAAAGATTATAGCACTCCAAACAGTGATGATATAATTTGCAGTTCTAATATTATGTAATAAAGCAGCTCAATGATTGAAATAATTGTAATACACACAAATATTAATTTATCATGTTTTTTTTTTATTTTTTATTATTACACAAAAAAATAGATTGTTCCTTAATTTTCTTTTGTTTATGTCATACTTTATTTAAATTTATATATTTAAATAAAACTTGATTTATAAATATAATTTTTCTTTCAGGAATATGAACTATAACAAAGATAAAATAATAGAACAAATTATTGCCACGTTAAGACATTTGGACTTAATAAATAGGTTAGGAAAATATCTTAAAACATAAAGCTGGGGGCGTGCTGTGGTGGCGCAGGGGTTAGCACGCCCCGCGTTTGGAGGCCTCAGTCCTCGACGCGGACGTCGTGGGTTCGACTCCCAGGCCCGGCGACCTTTGCCGCATGTCTTTCCCCCTCTCCACGCCCTCCTTCCTGTCAGTCTACTGTCTAAAATGTGAGTCACTAGGGCCACAAAAACTCCTCGGAGGAAAAAAAAACAAAACATAAAGCTGATCTAACTTTGTACAAATGATGGCAAGTCATATAGTTTCATTTAAATGTTGCAAATATTTCAGCAGCTTTGTTGTGTCCATTGAAGCTTTCTCCACATTCCAGTTGGTCTCAGTTCAGTCGAGTGATGTCTTCTCCCAGATGGTAGATTAACCCACGACTTGGAGGCACTCTTGACTAGTCGGTAATGATTCAGTAGGCTCCCTTTTAGTATTCCTCCTTCAAAATGATTACCAGCGAAGGGACCAAGACCCTGATGACTCTCTAGCCTTCCTTACCGATCGTTGCAGTCTTCCTGTCAGCTAGACTGCAGTTTCTGTTGCCAAGATGGGAAGCAGCTTGTAGGGGAGGCTCTGAAGACTGCTGTGGTGAGGATGGAGGAGGGGAATTTTCTCCTGCCTGAGCCTCCCGAGGAGTTGTTCTCGCTGCAGAGCTGTCTTCATCAGTCATGTGGACTAGTAGATGTTTAGCACTGCTGTACCACTGATCATCTTTATAGGAGAGCTGCTGATACTCAATCGAGATGAATATCTATGTTTAGCCTTTTTTCTAAAGCTGCCAATAAGGGAAGTGATGCTTGGTCTCCACACCACCTACAACAGTACTTTTCTTGTTGTTTCATTCACATCCCAAGGAGTCCCACTGTGGTTGTATCATTGATGCATGTAATGCACACTGCTTTGAGCTGAATTTGGTGGCATAGTCATGCCTGACATTGGCCTACATTAAAGGCCTCTAGCTATTTTGATGTAAACATGATCGTCAATATACATTTCTGGCATCCTGTTGCATGATTCTGGATGGGATGTATTAGGAAGCAAGTGAACGTTTCAGCATCATTGTGAAACAGACTAAAGGATTAGTAACTGGGTCAGGACATCTCCAATCTCTGGCAGGACAATGGACCCTGCCGCTAAACAAAAAATGCTTTTATGATTTTTAAGGTGTCGACTGCTTGGACATTGGAGGCCCTGCCTTGCTAGTTGCAAGACTCAAATAATCTACTGTCAATGTTTTAGGGACAGAGAACAAATGTTATGCCTGATTTATGTCATTCATGTAGTGATTTTACTGTGATAAAAGGTTTTTGTTTATATTTTATCTTAATTACCCAACCCCTATCTGCACCGTTAGAACTTTGCAACTATTCTATAATTCCATACCTGAAGGTATATTCCACAAAACTTGTTTTCAAGTTACAGAAAGCTCTGACGACTTGGCAGCTTTTGTGACCTTTTTCCTGAGTGAGAGGCTGTCAGAAACAAAAACATGCGTATCATGATTGAATCAGTCCACGTTAAAGCATTACAATACTACAAGATATTAAGATGACAACATCAGGTGTATTATTGATATATAGAATGCATGTTGAATTGGAATATAGCATCTTTAAATGACAGAACTTCTTTCTGATGTGAATATGGGGTACACTGCTATTGCTGTGAGAATTTATTCAGAATATATTGTGCAACCCTAGATCTGTCTATGACAGATTCACTGTCAGAGGTCTTTTACAATCCGGCAGAACTAAAACCACAACATTTAATATAATAGTTTTTTAATATTATCATTAAAATTACACAATAACTGATCAATTTTAGTGAAACTTGAATACAAAAATAATGTTCTGAAAAAGCATAATGGTATATTGTTCAGCAGCAAACCACAGCTAAGCAAGACATGAGGCCTTTATAATAATAATTAGTTTCACCTGTGACAAGAATTAACTCAAAACAAACCTGTTTGTTCTTGTAGACATCTGGTTAGAATCTACTGCTGCAGAGTATAATTCCTGTAAAAATAATAATAATAATATAAAAAAAGAACCTGATGACTCTGCTGATGGCAGTCTGGCACAGCTGTTTCTTTAGGTCGGAATCCATCTTCTGCCGCAGGTGCTCTGTGAGGTCAGGTGTTGAAGAAAATGCAGCCAATGCACCCTGAAGGCCTGCCAAAGCAGAGGGATCATAGCAGCTTTTATTTGTTTATATATTTAATGTAATAAAGACAAAGTGCTTACTAGTTTCCCTGATTGTAATGGCAATATTGTTTATTTTACCATTTTTGAAACTGAAATCCCTTTGCGTTGTTTTTTGTTTGTCTTGTAAGATTTGCAATGTCCAGCTCCTTCTTTGTTACATGTATAGAATATTTATTAACTTGTAATTTATGGTTCACAGAATAACCCTTTTTGAGGTCAGAAGATGAAATAAATGATCAAATTAGGATTGGCTGTGAAAATATTTTCACTCTAAAACGCATATTTCATGCTGGTGACATTGATTTGTGTGTGTTTGTGTTTGATTTACAGGGGATCCAAAGAGCTTGACCAGCAGACCACGCTTTGCATTGTGACGTCTCACCGCCATAATGCTGGGGTTGCAGGGAAATTCTTCAACGCCCAAAGTGTATCGCTGCGTGGCGTGTTCAGACACCTTCAATGGATTAGCCTCCCTACTGGTACACCAGGCTACTCATGCAAGTACCGAGCCCAAGAGCTCTACCGCCCCTCCAGCACGGCCTAACAACAGTCTGGTGGAAAGCCAGGTTACGAATGATGTCCCAGCTACTGAAAAGCCTGCTTCATTGTCTGACAGCCCTGAAAATTCTTTCTACATTTGTGATTGCGGGGACGAATTTCTAGACTTTCATCTCATGCTGGAGCATAAACGTTCACATGACCGTCAGCGACAGCAACCTGTGGAGGATAATGTCTCCCTGCCTGGCGGAGCAGAGAATAATCATGTCTTCTCAGCCCAACAAACATCATTCGCCCCCGTTGTAGAGGCAGGTTTAGACCTCAGCTCCCCCTCCACTTCCAAGTCCTCAGGCTCTGAGGTACCCACATCAAATGCACTTTCAAGAGATGTGGCCTTGGAAGACAGTGTTGCCATGGCAACCCCTCCTCATGGCCAGCACACACCCCCTCAAGATGTCAGTGTGAAACCAATTGAGGGCATGTCTACCACAGGAGAGCCTTTGCAAGAGAGCAAAGAAGACATGGATTTGGAGGAGAACACCAATTCTGTCTCACTCTCTGATCAGCTGGAAAATTTGCAAAAAAACAAAATCCTCATGAAGCTGTTGGCTTCTGCGTATCAGAACTGCATGCCGTCTTCCGATTCTGAGAATGAAAGCAAACACAATGTCATCCCAAAGCAAGAAGACATTCCTATTGATATAAGCCCAGCAGCTAAAGCCGAAACGTCTCAGAACAACGATCTGTCCATTGTCCAGATGAGGCGACTGCTTGTTAAACCTGGAATAAAGACAAAGGCCCCACCCATCAGCAGAGTTCTGGCTTCAAGTAGGAAGAGAGTCGTCTCTCTTACTAAGACTATGTCTCCTGTTGTGGTTCTGGAGACACGCCAAAAGCTCATGGATCCAACTTTAAAAGGGCTTTATGGAAGATATCAATGCGGCCGCTGTCGTAAGGTCTTTCCAAACTTGGACAGATTGACAGAGCATCATTTTTTGCACAAAAAAGAAAGGATTAAATGTTGCCGCCGTTGCAAACAGCTAATTATTGGACGGCTGCCTTTTTCCGACAATCACGTCTGCATTCAGATGAGAAACAACTGGCCAGCAAAGAATCTTCAAAACAAATCCCCCTTTGGCTCCAAACTTGTGCCATTTCATAGTCTGAGCAATGCCAAAAAGGTTTACTTCTGTCCATTGTGCAAAAACAGCTACGCTCGAAGGTGGAACCTTAAGACACACAGGTGTCACGGTGCTAGGTCAGGCGTCCAGGGTCAGGTCAGTCCTTCGTTTCAGAGAATGTCAACTCTGAGGTCAAGCCTTGGTGCCCAGACGGCAACAGTCGAGGATGCAGATGAAGGATTTAAGACGGTCTCTGTGGGAACTGAAGTTGGTGCTCACATCAAAGTTGAGGGGACTTCCGAAGATTCAGGGCTGTCTGCAGTTTCACAGTTGGCTTGGATGCCTCCTGCGAGAACTTTCCCCCCATTTTCCTTAAAAGCCTCCATGATCGATTCGCTTCAGGACCCTTCACTGGCTTCCCTCGAGGAAGAAGATGAAAACTGGAAAATGGAGGAGAGTAACAGGGAAAACGGCAACGAGGGACAGTGGACAATCCCCTTAGACGATGAGATTCAGATGCTCAGTTCCACCAACAAACTTGGCAACAACAGACACCTTACTCAGTCTGGATCTGTCGAACACACAGAGATACCCCCCCATGCTCTGCCCTACTTTGTCAGAGAAGGAGTGAGGCGTTACCCTTGTAGCAGATGTCACAAAACCTACAGTAAAGCGTCGACTTTGAGACGCCACCTGCTACTGTGTGGAGTCAGGCCACCTGGGTTTGGAACTTTTGCTCAGAGTCAGCCTCACCGTGCCACGCCTCTAAACACCACTAACATGAAACCAATGTTTTCCTGCTTTGTCTGTGGGAGGGCCTTCAACCGCAAAGATAACATGATGACCCATAGGAAGAGATGTCAGCTGAAGCGAACAATGTCTGGTCTGGATGAAGGGATCATGCTGCAGGGCTTGCAAGGCGACACGCCAGCTGATGGGCAGATCCAGGAGGAGAACAGTGCTGGAAACTGGGGCATCATGTCGCTGCCATCTGTGCTCCCAAGGAGGGTGACGTGCGAGTGTGGGGTGGGATTTACATCCCCGAGGCTTCTCCTGGAGCATCTACAGAAGCATGCACAAGAGTCTTACACATGCCCAACCTGCGGAGAGACCGTTAATTCCTGGGCTGACTATGAAGTTCACCTGCAAATCCACATGCATCCTCAGCACAAGCTGGCAAAGGGACACCGATCGCAGCCTCTTTTACTAAGACTGGAGCAGCCACAGCCTACCCAGTCAGTGCTTCCACCACCGCAGAAACCGCCACGCTCAGAGCCATCCCAACACCCGCACCTGCTCTCCGTAAAAAAGGGGCAGCGGATTGTGTGCACCCGGTGCGGGAATAGTTTTGCCACCCGCTGTTCCCTTCGCAGGCACATATCCTGGAATCGCTGCAAAGGCGTGCGGGCCGTGAACCCGCCCACAAATCCACCCAAAACCTTCCACTGTTCTCACTGCAACTCTGACTTCCCCAACAGCATCAGCCTCATGTTCCACCAGAGGAACGGAGCATGCAAACCTGCCATCAAGCCCGTCCGCTGCCCTGTTTGTCTTCGCTGGTTCGGCACCATGGACAGTCTGCAGAAACACCTGCTCACTCACAAGCAGCCCGACTCGTTCCGCTGCGACGTGTGTCAGGGAACGTACCGGAGCCTCAAGTCGCTCAAGAATCACCGTAGGAGGATTCACCGCATTCTGGTCGGACAGTCAAAGTCAAAGCTGACTGCCGAATGCCATCTGAATCTAACTGACTGAAGTTCTCTCATGAAAATTGTGTGTATAAAACCAGAGTCCATTTTTATTATTTTTTATTCCTTTCATAATTTCAGATGATTTTCACTTTGCAGAGTCTAAGTGACTGAGGGGCAAATTCGTAAGCTGTTTCAGTAAAACTTTTAGAAGTTCTTTTAGCTTGCCGCTGCTTATAAATTAGCTTTGTCACAGTATACATTTTAGGTTTGAATTTAATCCCTGCCATTCATTAGGCTTTTGAGTCTGTAAATTATCCATAACTACTTAATAATCAAAATTTGTTCACGTTTAGTGATGTAGCTTCTTGTTGTTCTTGATGTTAATAAACATACAAGGGTGTGCAGTGTCTTGAGTGTATTTTTTGTTCTGATACATTGATTTAAGGCAAAAAAAAGTAATACATTTTTTTGAATGGTCTTAAAAATGTTAGTTAAAATCATAAAGTTTGACTTGACTTGCACTTCTTGGCACATTACAGCAATTAATAGAAGCTTAACACTTAAACTCAGTATAACCCACATAGGGTAACAGGGCTTAAGTGTAAATTTGCATTTCAAGTCATGTATTTTGATTGTTTTTTTGTTTGTTTGTTTTTTTTCCGATTTTTTTCTTCCCCTCAAGGTTTGTATCCTTAAAATATGTGGAGCGGTAATAAAGATGCATCAGAAAAGATGAATGTACTTCTCTCTCTTCTTTACAAAGTGTCAGGTCTTTAAATTAAAATTTTATGGATGGAATAATTCATGTTTTGAGTAGTTTATAATGTGGTTTAGGAATTTAACGAAACATTGCAAATGCTATGTCTAATTTTTACTTGGTGTGTAAAAAAAAAAACTTAATTTTTGTTGCAAAATTAGAAGCCAAATGTGTTAACTTACCAAAAACATGCATTTCTAATCTGTGTTGAACATGCCTTTAGCAGTAAATTCCCTGAATCTTGCCTGTACTAAAAACTTATATTTTGGGTGACACGAAAAACAAAATTGTCTGGTATTGCAATATAATTCACATACATTAAAATTATATTTTTATGGAAGACACCTGACTGAGCTCTGGAAATAAGTAATAATTAGTTTTTTCTATATATTTAGGTTGGGTTACCTTAAGATTAAATTGAACACACATTGGGACATTATTTAGAAAGCAGTCATGTTAGATTTTTGTATGAAAACCACTGACTTATTTGTCTGCTTTAGCATACAGGGATAAATAAATGTTTACTAAAAACTACCATTCTACACAGATGTATTGGTCAAGTGAATGTGCCAGACAACCAAAATAAAACTTATGTCTGCTTCCATTTCTTTCCATCCCCCTTTGTATCTTCAGCAAAAGGCAGTAAAATTTATTGGCACTATTGGCTGAAAAAAGGCCTAAGATTTTACACTGTAGAGGAATTTCAATGTGAGCTTACCCTTTAACTCACATTGTGCAAAGGTTGGTTCAAAAAGAACTAAAGTTTGATTTTATTTTTTTTTTCAAAGAAAGATGCAAAAAGTAGAAAAAAATAAGATATTGCACAATTCTGCAAAAATATTTATATCCTTTAAATTGTTCAAATTTTTTGTTACATTAGTTGTAATCTGAAATATATTGTTATAGTTTTTATTCGATAGACCAACAGGTGATTTCCCAATTAAGAAGTGAAAGAGATTGTCAGTTTTCTAGAACCAAAATGTTAAGAGCATGTTAATGTTTTAAATTTATATTTAAAGATCTAAATGTAGATCTAGTACACATATATGATCAATAACCATTTCTTGCACCTTCATTTGTTCTTCAGGTTTTCAATGATTGGAAGGTACAATTTTTTACAATAGGCTTATGTCTATACCTCATTTTATTCAGTTAGTGGATGAGTGTCTCTAAATTTTCTGGATGCCACGTCAAAAAAATTAACTCAAAGATTTTTTTGTTACCAAAAGTAAGTTTCACACAGTATTGAGACACATTTTCTCAGTTTAAACTCTTAGAAAACAGGAGGAAGTTCTTCGGCAGATAGGGGGCGGTAAAGCCACGAAAACCCGGATGTGGATGTCGAAGAAAATACGGTTTTTTTCCCCCCTCTCTCTTGTTATTCGGATTGATTTGAAGGGCTAACTATCTGCCACTTGTTCGTGTGTAACACCGGCAAGTGGGGCTAAGTTCTTACTGTCTCCGGAAACAACAGAGGGCAAGCTTTTTTAGTGTTTCAACCCAAAGATATGACACATTTTTGATTGACGTTAACCTGAAGGTAAGGCGGTGGTAGCATCCGTGGTCTGTTTGATGCTAATGTTAGCATCGGTGGCTAATAGCCCGACAAGCCCGCGTTTAACAAAGTGAGGCGGCGAGTCGATTAAACGTGTTCAGTGTTGCAGGACTCTCTTTCTTCGCGTTAATACAGCGAGTTATGTTGGTGTCCGGTGGTTCCACCTTTTTGTGGTTGCAGCCTGTTTAGTACATTGTAATTATTTGAAATTATTTGGACGAATAGTTAATTCGATGTTCGCGAGTCGTGTAATCTGTTTGGATGATTTGCAACATCATATTTAGAAAAGTTCCCAAAGCCGTTTTCTGACACTGCTAGTCGTTTATTATCTTGAATATGCGTTTTTATTTTGTAAACAGCGGAAAGTTATAATGAAGCTGTGATTGAAGGTGAAGCTTTCCCAGTTTTACCCAGCACTGAATTTAGTATCTTGGAAGTTTTGTTCGTCGAGAAGGATTTAAGTGACAGACGTGGGAAGAAGAGACAGGGATCCTATGGAGTTAATGTTTATGTAGAAAAACCATAGGAAGGGAGAAGGCAGTGGGGTTATGTGGGACGTGTATTTCTCCCCAGTTAATTCAAGTTCGAAGATGTCTTCAAATGCAAGCAAAGGTCTAGAATTAGTGTTCGAAAACAGGACTTTAGTAGGTCTGGTGTGTTCCTGTCATTTTTCCAAAACAGTTGTCTTAAATGTGAATAAAATGCGCAATTCTATTGGTGAATGCTGCGATAACGATGCAATACAACTGAAATGCGCAAAAACCAGGCGCAAGATTCCTTCTGCTGATGATTTATAGCCAGCAAGGATCCCAGATATTTGAGTCCATCCATCCACTGAACAATGTACAACTACTCCCATTCTAATAGCAATGCTTTATTTAAAATGGTGCTTTTAGTTTACATCTACTGTCTTGGTATTAAAACAATTTACTTGTGATTTCTTTATTACCCTGCCACCTCTAGTATTTATAGGCTGCATTTATTTATTGCAGTCCAGACAGTTCTTCTCATTTAGCATATGTTTTTTATTGCAACGATAAATATGCAATGTCTTGTGGAGCCTATTTTGTGTGTCAAAACAGGTACTGTGTTTGAAAAGCTACAATTTTGGTGTCATTTATGTTCCTGAATTTCCTTTAAAACTTGAGGTATTATACTGAGCCGGTGAAATAAACAAACTGTTTACATTTTTTGACTGAATATGAACTTTACCTAGGCTAAGAAAGCATGAGTTCTCCCTCCGAGTTGTTCTTTCACTTAAAGTTAAGTGAACTTTAACAACACAACTATATGGTGGACTAAAGAAAATCTTACCAGATAAAACAGTTTTTAATCAGGCCAACATTTTTGACATTTGGAAATTTGACACCCTTTCTTTTTTCTTGAAAGATATCTAGGGGGACTAAATTGGATAGTCAAATCATTTTCTGTGTATGTTTGTTATCAGTGGAAATGCTCTAAATTGCCATTTAAAATGTGTTTTTAATGGACAGAGCTCAGTCAGGTGTCTTCCATAAAAATATAATGTTAATGTATGTGAATTACATTGCAATACCAGACAATTTTGTTTTTCGTGTCACCCAAAATATAAGTCATAGGATGAAACCAGGAGCAAACCAAGAGCTTATTGAGCAGAACCACCAGCAGTAGACCCGTTGATCTAAACATGTTTTTTTTTTATTTTTTTTATGGACTACAAACGACCTGCATGGAGTCACAGCAACAGGTTGTAGTAAATAAAGGACAAAGGGTGTCATGAGCTATGGCATGCGCTTAAAGAAATGCAAAAGATTTCAAGAGAAGGAGCTGAAGACTTAGCAAAAAAAATCTTAAATTTTATTTTCCTTGACAAGAGGCCTTTTTTAAGACAAATTTGGGGTGATCTTCCCTTCTAACATTTGATAACTGCAGTTGACTGTAGACAAAACGTATAGTTTCATGGTCAAAATCGAAAACAAAAATGTACATTGTCATATTTTATTAAAAAAAAAACAAAGCAGCTTTACTTTTCATACATGGATTTAAGCAAAAGTGTAGAAAATATGTGTTCCTGCCTCCTTTCAGCAGTATTTAAAGTTTTTTCCTGCTTTCAAACTGCAACTATTTAAAATTCCACAATACCAAAATACAGCAACTTAGCCGTTTTGTCCTGGACTAAACCTGAAGAAATGTTGCAAGTAGGCTCAAATGGAACCAATTTAGAAATAGTTGTTGGTACCACTGATATTTGTTTTTGTCAAACTCTTTTCAAACATTTGACAGAAGTGAATCGTGAAGAAAATGATTGCCTGTCTTGCATTGTAAAAAAAAACAAAAAACATCTTGATCTTTAAGACTGAAGTGGAAATATTCTCAACTGAAAAAACAAAAGTGTTTTTTTTAGAAGATGTGCATCTCGTTATAGTCGACATAAACCTACCCCAGGATTACACATAAAGAACACGTTGACTGTCACCATATGGTGGTGGTAGCATCATGATCTGTGGTTGATCTGCTGCGTTTGGACTTGGTTACTTTGTTATAAATTATTTTTGTCATAAAAAATTTTGAGGGGTTATATTTGGCAAACACAATCAGCATGCTAACGATGAGTGATATAAAATACATAAAGGTTTGACGTTAAAGTCCAGACTAAACTCTAGATAAAACACTTTTTGTATTTTAAAACAATTCCATTAACTAAACAATAATGTGTAAAAAAGTAAGGTAAAAGGTTGGAGGGCAGGATCAGATAAGTTTATATTTTTGTCTACTTAATTTTCAAATAAATAGTTATCTAAATGAGTCTTGTATTTGCAATGTGAATGGCAATATGTGTGAAATAAATAAACTATGTTAAATGTGTAACAAATGAGCAAAAAAGTAAAAGAAAAAAATTATACGGGGGTATTACTTTTTCATAGTTGTGTAACTTAAAAAGCAAAATATGCAGACTAAAGCTGTATTGTTATTTTTGACGTGCATTAATTACCTGTTTGATTTTACAGGAAAGGTGTTCTTGCAGACTCCACATCAGCTGTGATCGCACACATATGCCCAGCCTGATCATGGAGCGCAAGAGAAAAATCCTGCAGAGCATCCTGGAGGATGGCAACACCATAGACCTAACAAACTCGGGCCACTTCTGCTTCAGCTGCGAGCAGATCTTTGCCAATCAGAAATGCCTGGAGGAGCACATGTGCCCCCTGGCGAGTTTCATCTGCTCCTGTGGAACGGAGTTTACCGAGTACAAAGACATGCTGGAGCACAGCACCACACACGAACCTGGGCATCAAGTGCTCGATCATAAAACCATCCGAAAGCGAAGGATCGAGAAGTACAGGGAAGAGGAGGAGAAGCTGAAAAGGTTGCAAGATGGTGAGGTTGTCTGGAAGGCACCCAATGAGGGCAGTGTACCCTCAGTTTCCAAACTGCAAGTACCCAATACTTCAGGTCTCGCTTCTTGTGTTCCTACACAGACGGCGCAGATTCCACAAGTGCCTGAGTTGCTTTCAAACCCTCTCCCCCAAGTTGCAGCAGTGCAGAACATCTTCGCAGATGTTGGTGCACCAACCGTGGACCTTTGGACGCTTTATCAGCCTGTTGTACTGTTGCAAACAATGACAAATTTCAGAAAGACACAACCATACACTTGTGGTAAATGTGAGCAGGGGTTCATGTCAAAGGTGGGCCTAATCTCCCACCACAGCTCGCATGTGGCAGATAAAGTCTCCGGCTGTATAGGATGCGGGTTGCTACTGTCGAGCAAAAAGCTAGTGCCTCGATTTCACATTTGCAACTCCAACTATCAGAGCAAGTATCGACTCATCACCGCGAAACCGTTGAATTACAAGCCCCGAAACGGAGCCGGTCCTAAGAAGAATCTTCTTTCCCGTCCGCCTCAGGTTGCTTTCGCACAGCAGCTGGAAAACCAAAATCCAAGTGTAGCTGGAAAGAGGAGTCGGCCACTTCTGGCTGCGATCGCAAAGAAGAACCAGAACATCAGAACGTACAACAATAACACCAACCGAGTACCGAACATCACTGCTCCTTTGCAGTTGAAGAGTCAGAATGCCACTGCGTCCAAGCCTTACTCTGGTGTCTCCATCACAGCAAAGGCTCCAAACACCGGCGCATTCAGTCCAGGCACTCAGAGGGATCGCGTCAATCCTGCTGCGGCGCAGAAGACATCTGAGGACCCCTCGTCGCAGAGCAACTTCACCTGTCGGGTCTGTCATCTTCCGTTTGAAAGCGCCCAGCGGCTCCAGAGGCACAAGTGTGTCAAGGCCCAGGAGTTCATGGCGAAGCACATGATTGGTGGCAAACGAGATTACAAAATTGTAAAGGTAACGCCAAGCGGCCCGCAAATGAACGGTGAGAGGAAGCTGGGATTTTCCCCTGCTGCCAGCACAAAGCACACGCCGGTCAGCCTGGAGAAGGTGAAGGCGTCGACCCCTGTCAACGGAGGCGCAGGAGGGGAGTCTGACGATGACTGTTTCATTGTTGAGAGTGGACCTGAAAAACCCGCTGAGGTGATTTACCAAGTAACCTCGTCAGTCCCCATAAAGAGTTGACTAGTAGTGTAGTGCAGCACATTATGTTTGCATGTCACTGTTTTATATTGACTTACCAAGAATCAATGTATTTCATCACACAGGGACTACATGCTTCTGAGCTTTCCTCAACCTGCTTTAGGAGTAAGGAATAGTGGTTCAAATGCTTCTTTCATAAGCCAGCTATCTGGCTAATAAAATGTTTCTAATAAAATAAATGTTCATGTAGATTGTTCAGTTCAGGAGTTTGAAGTTGCTGCCCCTCAAACTGGGAATTTGTGTAAATTAAGTTCGTTTTCATTACATATGTGCATGGTTTGTCCACTGTAGATGGGGAAACCAGGTACTGTGTAAAAGTTTTTTTAATCAGGTTTTTAGTCAGGTGAGTTTGCTATTGAAGCTGTGGGACTGAAACCCTTATTCCTTGTGTGTTCCTACCAACTTTATCGGAGTTTATGAATACAGTATATGATGTAATAAAGTATATTTTCAAACTTGTTTCCTTTTTTACTTCTTGGAAATATGCAAATTGTACTTGCAAGACTTTCTAATAAAAACAGTACAGACAAGCCCAAAATTATTCATGCCGCTGGCTGAATTAAGCACAAAGAATTTTAAATTTTGCCAACGTGTTTCCAATGAATTGAAGTACTTTTACCAGTTTGGAGTGGGCCAGCCATCGCCCAATGTGAGCGTGATTTGTGGGGAATTCTTTGGGTTCGGGTGATGGCCAGGAGGCCCTCCAAACCCAAAGACTTGAGGCTCATCACCAAAGATAAAACTTTGGGAACATGTAAAACGCTCTTCAGCAATCATAAGGATTTGATTGCTGTAATGCCAAAGAATGGATTATTATAAAGGGCATAGATAATCATTGTCATGCCAATTATCATTAAATAAATAAAAACATTTTTTTTACAGTTTCATCTTTTGAGTGTTTCATTTGCTGTCACAAACATACTCCATTACATGATCATTCTATTGTTAAGACATAAATAATTTTGGGCTTAACTGTTTATACACAGTTAATCTAAATTTGTCCAGATGCCAGAAGAATAGTGAAATGGATATTTTCCAAAACTGAAGTAAATAGCAGCAGTGTGTATGCCTTGAAGACAGGTAATGAAATGCAAATAGCATAACGTTTTGTTGTCAAATGTTCAGAAACATCTCTCTACAAATCTAACCTGTTCATTTTAAAAATACTGTATGTTTATAATAACACAATTTTTTAAGTGATATTTGCAATAGCTGCTGCTGTGCCTCGGTTATCTTGTCCACTCACATTTCGGAATAACTCCGACCCAACTACACAAGTTCTCCAGCAGAGGGAGCAGCTTGAAATGAAAAAAAACAAAACAAAAACAAACAATTGTGATTTAGCAAAGAAGAGCGTCATCAATGCGTTCATGAGGCGTTCACAGACTGCTCGTGAAAGCATCATAACACCAAGCTCCAATGTAAGTACCAAACAAATGACATTCGGAGAGTTGGCGCTTGAATGACTTCATTTTCTCTGTTTAATATTGTAATATAATAATGATATTGTAAAAAGTTGGGCTGTTTGGAAATACAGTTAGAAATTTGGTGAACAGGAGAGAAAAAAAGTGTCTTATGTTGAAATAAAACATTATTTTGTCACTACTTTAGTTATCTTTGTATGATTATACTATTTTATGATATATGTGACGAAAACAAAAAACAGAAAAATCTGGAGAAGGGAAAATACTTTCTCACACCATTTATGCACAATTCTTGTTTTACTTTGTTGTTTTTATTCCACATTGTAAGAAATGAATGTTTCCAATGGGGAACAGAAAGGCAAAACTCAATGATGAGCGCAGGTTAACGTCACAGCAGAACTTTAAATACCATAAATCTCAGTTTAAACTCTACATCAGGCGTTCCGTTTACTCAGCCCCACATTTACATTGAAGGCATTTTGTTGCACACCGCACATTTTAATTTGTATCCAAAATGTTAGGGAATATATTCAAAGTAAAACATGTTCGTGTATGCTGTTATTATTATTCCTAAAACATACATTCCGGTCAGCGTCTTTTTAAATATAGCTCTGGTTTGTCGAGAGGCCGCTGTAGTTTCCCTCATCACTGTGGAAACATCTTGGGACTTGGTGCAGTCTTTGCTCTAGGAGAATAATCATATTTCCGACGGAACGGGAAGCAGACGCGCTGTTAACCCCCACAGCGCTATTATCATTAGTCTGGCTGCTTTGTGCATGGATAACGTCTGTCGTATAGCAGAAAACTGGCCCGAAAAGAAGGTAAAGCCTGGTTCTCGTACGCAACTCCGTGTTTGGGTCACTGTTACACCGCAGAAAGTTTCCAAACAGCCTCAGAGGGAGAGCCAGGTTTGAGTTAGCTAGTGTTAGCTAGCGGAGCAACGGTTCGTGCACGCGACGCAGAAACCAATCCGACTTGGTTTTACCCCACGCAGGCAATGCAGTGTAAGGCACTTGGTGTTTATTACCACCCGTCACGCTCCACGAACCGCAGCTGTAAAACTTTCCACTCACTCCTTATTGCTTATAAACAAAGTTTTGCCAGTAGACGCTGGGGTTAACGGGTTGGCCTGCGACGTTTTAGAAAACCGAGCTAGCTAACTGGCCTACAGAACCATAAATGCCTCACATTCACTGTTGGGTCATGCTGCTATTAGTTTCTAATGTTAACTAGTGTATGGATGCAGGGGTGAAACATCACTAAAAGGCTTGGGAAACAAGTCTGTGCCATGTTGTCTGAGCGGGTTAAATATGAGGCGCAGACACAACAAGTCATTGTTAGTCAGAAAGTCTCCATCAGATGTTCAATGGAGGAGGAGAGCGGGCTGATGTTAGCAGCTTCTGCACCCTGACATGCAGTTTCCCCCCGTGTTTCTGTATTTATTGGTCATATGCAGTGCTTTGAACACGTTACTGTGTTTTTGTCACAGCACATCTCTCCACGTGTACGTGAGCCTTTTAGGGATGCGTTATCAATAATCTCCAACTAACCTATAGAGTTATCATGTAAAAGTCGTTTTTTTAAGTGTTTCATTTAGAGGCCCACTGGTGAGAAATGATTACTGATCTGCCAATACCGATTTTATTCTAGTTCTATAGAAAGAGCAAAAATAGTTGTTTTAATTAGCTTTATGGGTCACAGTGACTTGCTCATAGTAAAATGAAATCAAACAATTTCTGTAAAATGACCCACATTCACTCTCTCAAAGCATTACTAAAAATCGACTAATAAAGTCAAATGAAAGATTTTAAAATGTCCAAACTAATCCAAATGGACACTTTTTGCATTCTGGCAAAACAGATTGACTGATAAGTTTGTAGGTGTTTGGAAAACTGAACACAAACCACTCAGTGACGCACTTGTTTTTTTCACACGATTGACCGAAAAGAAGACCGATCCAAAGCAGCATTCACGTAACCAAACCATGCTTCAGCACACTGGTTTGATGCTTTTGCTTCATGAACTACCGCACAAACTAGTGAACAGCTTCAGTTCACTAGTTTTCCCTCCAGCAGCGACTCGTGCACCAGAAAGAGTTATTTTTAAAGTTACCTCTGATGTATCAGGTCTCCACTTACTGATGAAAGTGGAGACCTTCCAGTTTTCTGATTACTGATCAGTCTAAATCGAAATTGTCATCAGACAATTTCTCAGAGCACCTACAGACGCTTTCAGTGTTTTTAAAGTTGCAGCTAGTGGATATTGCATAAAGCAATAAAGTTACATTGAACGTAATGTGGTTATGTTGCTCATTTTTAAGTAAAAACTGTAACCTCTACAGATGTATAGAATAAAATATTTTCCCCCACTGATATGCAATGAAGATTCTTTTGTCTGCTTCAGATTTACACCACCATTAATGATGATGCCCATGCTTGTTTGTCACCTTCATACAAGCACAATGCAAACAACTACTTGTAAGCTGTTGACACAAACCACCACTATGGCACGTTTTCCATGCTTTTCTGCTGTAAATGCTACATATTCATGTCAGACATTATGATTGTATTGTTTCGGCATTTCACATCACTGCTTGTCATTTTCTTCCCTGCAGAATTTTTGTCATGGGGACTAAAATGTCATTCGGCAAAGGAAGCGGTGATCAAAATACAGAATCTGATTTAACTTCTGCAAGCTCCCCTTGCAGTTTTGTTCACGCTCCATCAGACTGCAAACAGGTAGGCACTGAAGAAGAAAAAAGTGCATGGAAAGCAAGAGTTGTAAGAAAGTGCTGATGTTGAAATCTCGCCAGTTTTAGCAGTGCATGTACACAGTTTTTAATTTTAAAGTACACCATATTATCTCACAGTCCCAAGTATGAGACCTTGCAAAAGTATTCATGCTCTTTGAACATTTAAATATTTTATCCTCACACACTAACATTTTATAGGGATTTTATGTATAATGCCAGCTAACAGCAGTGTGAAATTGAAGCAAATGGATGCCTGGTTTTCATTTTTTTTAGAAATAGAAACCCAAAAGGTGTGGCATCCATGGCATTCATATTCACCCAAGTCATATGCTTTTATGTAAACCATTCAGTCGTAGCTCTGGCTTGATATTTAAGTCAATGCAGTGCTGGAATGTGAATATTAGCTCCAGTCTCAACAGTTTTGTTGCTTCTAACAAGTTTACTTTCTTTGTCGCCTTATCCATACTTCTGTCAGCTTAAAAAAAACTTACCTGCCTCTGCTGGGGGAAAAAAAAGGACCCCCACAGCTAGGCCTGTCGCGATAAACGATAAGTCAATTAATCGACCGATAAATTATCGACCTCATTTTAATTATCGGCTATATCGTTTCTTCCTGCCTTTTTCTCTTACTGTTGATGACGCTGAATGAAAAAAGGCTCAACTCCGGTGCTCTCCACTTCCTCCCTTCCTCCCTTCCTTAGTGTAATGCCCAGCGCGCTGCACGATCTTATGTCGCCGATTGTCGGCCCATTATCAAAACCTGAGAGACACATTAGCCGACAGAAATCCTCGGTATAATAACGGTTCGATCGAAACCGTGTTGAAAATAATGAGTCCAGTTCACTAACTTTGAAACCAGGCATTATTCAAGTTCCTTACTACAATCTACCTGCAATGCATGTAGCTAGTATCAGTCCTGACTGAATGAAAATCATTATAACTATTTATGTCACGTTAACGAAGAACAGCTGAAAAGTTCCCGGGTTTTCTGGTAGGAATTTCGCTCCAACTCCTCCCCTAGTTATTTATATTTTCTTTGCACGAACTGTTGAATAAACATTCATGTTGTTTCCGATGTCTGCTGGACTTCGGGTTGCACCGTGTCAGCTGTTCGGGATTCCCTCCGTGTTTCCCCTCAGAAAGCAGGAGGAGAATCCGCGCTTTCTGATTGGCTACCGGTCACATTCAACAGGCTGCGTCACTCTCCCAGTCTGGGCAAATCCTTGATTTAGATCGGAGCGGCACAACGATCTACCGTAACACACAACACTAGTGACGATCTCAGAACGAAGAACGTTCTAAGAAATCCTGCAGTTTGAACTATTGCATCAGGCAGTCGGATGTCTTCTCTATTTAAATCTAATTATTACTGAATACTATACAGACTTCATAATCTGCACTCTTTTGGTTGAATGCAGTATTTATTTCCACTTTGGCTTTATGTTGTTTAGTTTTTATTCAAGTACATTTATTGTTAATGGAGACTAAGAATCTATTTTATTTTTGGTTTTGGTTGTTTTATTTATTTTGTGTATCAGTCCCAGTGTTAAGTGTTCTTTTGAAAGTAAAGTGTATCTATCTTTGGCAGGAAATCGCAAGTATTATTACGTAATTTCCATTAAATCAATGTGAAAAGGTCTTCAAACAATATTATCGTTTATCGCAATAATTTTTTAGACAATTTATCGCCCAGCAAAATCTGTTATCGTGACAGGCCTACCCACAGCATGATGCTGCCACCATGTAGTGTTGCTTATTATATTAAGGCCCCATCCATTCAGGAATGTTTTTGTCTTTTTCAAAAAAACAACCTCGTACTCATTGTGCCATTTACAGAAATTATTTTATTCAAAAAGCCTGTTTTTATCCCACAGACTTGTAAGTGGAGTATGGAACGTTTGCATAAAGCCCCCACACGAGGTTGGCTGTAAACACAGTGGAAGAAATAAATAAATAAGAATAGGGAACAACTAGGTATTAATGGAGTTTTTTGCAAAAACCTTCACTGAGATTCTGCAGCAGTTTCCCTTTAGATATGGAGCACGAATGCAAAAAAAAATATTCTAATTTTAGAAAAAAAAGTGTTCCAGTGTGGTCAGAGACTAAATATGAATGAAATACATTGTGGTTTCTGGTTGTAATGTGTGGCAGATTGTGAAAATGTTCGGTGCGATCAAATCTTTTGCATGGCTTTGCATTATTAGTATATCTGCATGAGAAAGATGAAAGTGCATCTTAAATTTGTATAATTTTTTGGAGAGTTTTCCAACCAAACACTTGTACATTAAAGCCTCTTTTACCTCATTATTCAACAGACACCTGGGGGTGAGCGGTGTGGAGAGGACATGAGTGCAACAGATCTGAATCGGTCTGCCCCAAAAGCGTCAGAACACGTGCAGTCTGACGTCCATATGAGCTCTACAACTTCAGACCTAAAATGTCAGCCAAGTGAGGACATGTTGTCACAAATGGGGATGGACAGTGGACCTCAGCTGACCTCTGTGAACTCTCCAACATATAAGAAAAGGGCCAAACGAAGACGTGGTAGGCATGTCAAAGGCAAACAGACTTTGACTGAAGAGCAAAAGAATTCAGAGGCTGCTAGTTGTGATACAGATCAGCATAAGGACGTCAGCACCACAATAGCTTTGTCAGCATCTGCCGTCAACCACATCGCTGGTGATTCAGATCATCATATAATCAGTGGATCATCTCAAGATGAGAAATCGGGTTCTGACGCCGTCCTGAGTGACAAAGTAGATGGTGAGGTTACATTGCAGGTAAGAAGAAGAAGAGGACGGCCGAAAAAATCAGAATCTACAACTTCACAGCAAACTGCTTCAAAGACACCCACACCCCGTCAATCTAATAACCTCGGCTGGACCCTGAGAAGTAGAGGAGAGCAACACCCTTCAACGGAGAACGGAAACGTTGATAGCAATACTGACATACGGATAACAGAGGGGTCTTCTATAGACAACAGTAACCCGATATACAATCATGGCATCAGGAGGAGAAGAAGGACTAAACCTGTGGTGAATGAGAACGTTCCTGCCAAAGTGGCAAAGTTGGATGATTCCACAGAGGGTTCACCAGATTTGAGCAATGAGGCAACGGAAGCAGAGACTGATAAACAGGTGGAAAGCAGTGCTGATAAACAGGAGACTGATAGGAACAATAATGCTGATGAGCCTTTGATACAAGAGTTGCAGTCCTTTCCAGAGCCCGAAAAGAGTCCTGGAGAGGATCTGAACAGATTAAATTTAGTAGAGCCCTCTCAATCGGAAAGCTCTGATATAAAGAAGTCCTTGACGACAAATGGCAGCGAGGAGTCTCAGTTACAAATTCCTAATTCATCTGATCGTCCAGTTAATGCAGACGTGCAGAGGGCAGAAACAGCTAGCATGGCTTTAGAATCATCTTCTGAAAAACCACTACAACCTGTAACTGTGAAATCTGAGGATATTGAGATAGAGGTTAATCCTTTGCCTCCTTTGTCAGATAATCATGCCTCTGAAAATAGTGCAGACACTTCAGTTACATTACCAAACAGGGCTCATACAGTCTATAGGTGTAAAAAAGGTGGCAAAAGAAAGAGAAGAGTTTTTAAAGTTTCCACGAGCAACCACCATGTGGAAAAACAGGAGGCTACCCCTGAAGTTGAACAGAAACCTGACTGTGGCAATGTGAAGACAGAAGCCAACTCAGATGTCAACGATAATATCATTTATGTTAAAAAAGGGGGTAAAAATATGCTAAAATGCGGCTACTGTAGCCGTCTATTTAAATTTCTGTCTCAGTTGATCGTCCATCAGCGCATTCATACAGGAGAGAGGCCCTTCAAATGCGCAGAATGTGGGAAAGGTTTTACCAAAAACTCCAACTTGAATCTCCACCTCAAGATGCACCTAAAGAACAACATGTATCAAAAATGCCAGCTGTGCAAAATTAGAGTCTCCATCTCGCAGTTCGCCATTCATATGGAGACACATACTCAGGGGGTGAACGAGCCGGCCCTTATGTATCCCAACAGGAGAATAGAAAATCTAAGCCAACCGATGAGAAACAGGAGTGCGCAGGAGATTCAGAAGGAATCTGCTGAGAAAAAAAGCAGCAAAACATGTCAGTACTGCGGCAAGTCGTTCCCATTCCAGTCCGCCCTCAAGAGACACGTCCGCATCCACACGGGAGAGAAGCCCTATAAGTGTGACATATGTGGCAGGGCTTTCGGGCAGTCTTATTTCCTCCGTGTGCATGAGCTGACGCATTGGACTGTGAAGCGCTACAACTGCACCCGCTGCGAGAAGTCCTTCTCCCACTACAGCAATGCCAAAAACCACCCGTGCAAACCAGTAAGCGGCAGCAACGACTCCCAAGGCAACAGACGCATAAAGCCGCTGCTGACGTACACGTGCTACATCTGCAAGAACGTTTTCGAGCACCTGCAGAACTTCAACAATCACATGAAGGAGCACACGGGCACCAAGCTGTTTCGCTGTTTGTATTGCGACAAGCTGTTCAGCGTGATGTCTGATTTCGAAGCCCACCGGACTCGGTGTGCAGCGGAAAGGAACATGTTCAGCTCAATAAAAAAGGAGGAGATGATGTCAATGATTCGTTATAGAGTGCCTTCACATAGCACTTCAAAATGCAACAGTCCACCTCGTGTCGCGCCTTCGAATTTTAAAGCCCAGAAAAAACAGCAAAGCCTTGTTCGCAAAAGACGCCCCGCTCACCTAAGCAAGCCCCTTCAGATCCCAGTCAGCCCCCCTCTTCCTGTCTCTTATGTTGTCTCAAAGCTAAACAAGTTGGATAACAGATCCGATCCCAGGAAATACTGGTGTCCAAGCTGTGGGCGTCAGTTCCGGCACATGGGCAGGCTGAGGGCCCACATGCTCACCCATTCTCCCAACCAGACATTCCCCTGTACCCAATGCGGAAAGACACTGGGAAGCTGGAAGAAACTATGGATTCACCAGAGAGTCCATCGGCAGCCAAGCGGCCGTTTCACTTGTCCCCGGTGCGGCCAGGGTTTCCGATTCGCCAGTTCTTACAGAGAGCACATGAATCAGCACCCTGACTACCACTGGATCAAAGAGAGGCCAAAGAAAGTTTCACTGCCTTATCAGTGTGAGCAGTGCACATGTAGCTTTGGGACTCTTGATCTGCTGTTCACCCATCAGCTCTGCCATTCGTCAGTGCTAGACCTACGCAAGGAGCCCAATTTAGTGTTGCTCACTGATGCTCACAGTTCTCAGTCGAGAACCAAAATTGCCCCACCTAGTGAAATTGCACCATCAGCTGGAAGAACTAGCTCTGTTTTATACTCATCACAAAAACACCAAGATCTAAGTCCTCAAATGCAACCTTTAAACGTAGATTATTCTACTCATTGTCCAAACAGGACACATTTAATCGGCACCAACAAAGTTAAAGAAAATGGCCCTGGAAAACCTTCTACAATCCTAAAACATGTGAACTCAACCTGGACTCAAAATACCAGCAAATCAAACAAAGACTCCTCAGACAGTTTAGAGTGTGCTGTGTGTGGAGTTGTATTTCCTGCAGTCTTAGACCTTTTTCACCATTATATGGACCATGCAAGAGGCCTGGCTTAAAATAACACATTTTAAACTTGTGTCAGAGTCCTACACATCACTGTAGAGTGAGGTTAGACCAGTGCCACTGGAAGGTTGGGGTTAAGAGTTTACATTGAAGTAATTATAGGATAATCTAAAGACACCAGTTAAATTTAGAAAGATGACCATGTATGATTCTTCCTCTCTGGATAAAAGATGAAAACGGTATGAAGTTGCTTGTGCTATCAGCCATGGGCCGGTTAATGCCATCAAGGTATACTGAGGTTTAAAAAAAGCAACATCTTCATTAGGTATGAAATTTTATAATACAAAACAGAAATAGGGTACAATGTTGCTCTTGAATGGCCTATTAGCCATTTAAAATTGTCTCTTTTTTTCTTTCTCATAAGGATAAGTACTTATTTGGTCGTTTGAGAATATTCTCTTACGCCATTTCCGTTTGTTTTCTTAATACATACATATTTTTACACAAGGTTGTCATATAGATTCTTGTATTCATGGAGACAAGCCCATGCCTAATTGTTAAAGTTTATTCTGTATATGCACATTACCCTAGTCTATCAACGTAGTTTCTGTCAGTTTGAACAAACTACCTGAAAACCTTTAGATGTGGAGCTATCCAACTTAAATTACTCAAAGCCCCCGCAAGAATCTTCCTCTTGATCATCAGGAATTTAATCATGACTTGAGAAAGTTTTGTTGTATGTGCCTGTTCTAAAATAACATGAGCTGTAAGCAGACTACTTTGAATTGATGGCTGACTATTTTTCCCGACAGTCAATTGCAGAGGATGCAATTGATCGTGAAATGTCACTGTGAACTGAACATCCGCCTGGTGTTTTCTGAACTTGGTTTATTTCTATAGGAACAATCAGAAATGAAAAGTGATTTGGTCGCAGTCGCCCATCAGTATTTTCTAAGATTTTAAGACTGATCACCGGCTTTCTACATGTTCATTATGATGGATTTCATTTTGATAATATCTTGATGAGTACACTGGCCGACAAACATGCTCCTCCTGTTATATCTGAACTCTCGCAGAACATTAATGTTTTGCTCCTTGTCTTGTTGCCTTGAGTATTTTGAAACCATGAAATACAGTTTTTTTTTTTAAGAAACGCATCTTGTTTTGTTGTACATAAATTTATGCTATAGTTTGTCTTAAAAATAAAGTTTCTTTTTCCACATAAAACGATGTGGCTGATTAATCCTTTTATTTTCTTGAAGATGAGAGGAATCTTGACTCCCAACACTAATACAGTTATTGGAACGTCTGTAACAGACATGTAAAATGTTTGGAAAAATAAAGATGTTTGAACATTGCAGGATTTAATATTTGACTCTTCATCAGACAAACTGATACAAATCATAAGTCCTGGAGTGTGCAGATCTCGTTATTCATTCAACACAAATTACTGAGTGAGTTTGCTTTTATCATAACTTGCATACAGCTGGTAAAATAAGTATTCGATGCATTGAGGCGTTGACATAAATTCACACCAGTCGTCAGTGGCCGTGCCTTTAATAAATGGCATGATGATCTTTATCATCTGCCAATGGAAAGAATCAGTAGTCAGTTTTCATCAGTTATAGATGAATATTTTGTGTTTTTAGAAAGTATATTTATTTATTACTAATTTAGAGAAGTTCTTATCACTGTTAAGCTTCCTCCAGTGGGTGTTGTGAAGCAAGCAAAGGTAGAGATATGAATTGAAGCCATTTAATTCATGTCTTCAGGTCCATCGCAGACTTATTTTTTTTAAACTCAGTTTGAGAACATGATGTTGCAAGTCCAGATGATGTAGTTGCACAATTTGCCATGATCATCGGACCTTTTTCTCATGGCATGGCTGTGACACCAGGTCACTCTGCCATGTAGCTTGTGTGCCCTGGGGCCACCAGAGGCAACGATACACAGAGGAGAGAAGATGAGGTAGGGTTCCTCATCTTCTTGGCATGAGTGTGCAATCTGTTTTTGTTCATCATAACTTTCTATTTTCTATTTCATTTTGTGCTTCTTTAGAAAAGGAAATTGTTTATCCAGGGAAATAAAACAAGCAAGAACATTTTTTTCACCATTTATTTGTCATATTGTCAGATTCTTCATCTTCATGACAGGTCTCACTGACTTTATTTTCTATCTAGTTGGAGGACATGGTGTTGCGGATCCAGGTGGTGTAGTTGCAGACCTTGGTGTAGACGCCAGGCCTGTCCTGCTGGGCGCAGCCATAACCCCAGGACACAATACCCTGAAGCTGACCATTGCACTCCACGGGGCCACCAGAGTCACCCTGAAACACAGAGAAGGTATGAGTTAACGTCGTCTGGAGATGTACTAGTTTGTACCAAATGCTGTTTTCTGTTCATGTTCTACCTGGCAGGAGTCCTTGCCACCAGCCAGGAATCCGGCGCAGAACATGTTGGCGGTGATCTCTCCAGGGTAGGAGTTCCTGCAGCTGGTGTCGCTCAGGATGGGGGCATCCAGGCACCTCAGGGTATCAGGATAGTTGGCTGAAGCATCACATTTAAATATGAATATCCATATGAAACTATAATGCATTGTATATAAATGGTGAGGCACTGACTTCCAGAGCTGAG
>CAKLNU010000417.1:0-185154 GCA_922788865.1 Poeciliopsis turneri
GTACTAGTGGATAAACAACAGAGGAAAGCCGTTGTAGTAGATCTTAGCAATACCAGCGGTGCAACATCAGGAAAAAGGAGCACGAGAAAGCTGGAGAAATGCCAGGGCCTCAGGGAGGAACTGGAGAGGGCCTGGAAGGTGAAGACCACAGTGGTGCCTGTGGTCGCCCGGGGCCCTCGGGGCAGTAACCCCCAAACTGGAGAAGTGGCTACAACAGATCCCAGGAACAACATCAGACATCTCAGTCCAGAAATGTGCAGTCCTTGGCACAGCCAAGATACTGCAGGACCCTCAAGCTCCCAGGCCTCTGGTAGAGGACCCGAGCTCAGAGGATAAGAACCACCCGCGGTGGGTGAGAAGGGAATTTTTTTTATTTATTTATTTATATATCTGCATATATGTACATATACATATATATATATATATGCGTGTGTGTGTGTGTGTGTGTGTTTGCGTGTGTGTGTGTGTGCGCGCGTGTGTGTGTGTGTGTGTGTGTGTGAAGCAGTGGGACACCAGGAGACCAAACACTGAGCTAATTTCTGTCCAGCTGGGCCTCCTTCCCGGCTCCTCCCGACACGTTTCTCCTGATCTCAGGGAGATTAATACCAAGTGATTGGCAGCCATGTTCTCACTCAGCGCTCCAGTCATGATGCCCCGGGGTTCCTGCCAGCCGTAAAGCAATGCTGAAAGTGCCACTGTGGCTTTTACTGTCATTTAGGCGGTACCCTGCCTCAGCAGACAGACGATGAATAGCGCCAATGACCACTTTGAGTTATGAGCCACACTCAGGCCTGACCATATATACACAGGGAGTCATTTCCTGCTAGAGTGGCTCTTGTAGAGATTACAGATGTAATATTTCCTACTCTGCAGCCAAAGTGGTTATGGTCTGGTGAGGCTTTCACCAATGGATCCCTGACTACAGTATTGATTTCTGCCTTTTTAAAATCACATAGTTTGTAATTAAGCACCAATTTTTAACCAGAAGAACAATTGGAAGTGTTCATTTAGTGCAGGAGATGTGAATACAAGAACCAAACAGGTTTTTCTTTTGGTTTTCCTGGAATTAGATGAATGTGTTTGGTGTCAAATCCTGCATATTTATACATACTGTGAGCCATACACTGAAACATGTGATGTAACTTTAAAATTTTTTGTTAACTTAGTAGAACTAATGAAGTAAAAATATTAAGTTGTCATGTTAAACAAATGTAAATAAAGTTTGGCAAACTTATACATATTTATACTAAGAACGAGCGGTGGGCACAGCTAGCCAACAAGAATCTTAGCTCTGCTAACACTAAACTTCTAAACACATAAATAAGTAGAAGAAGCTAACGCTAATCAGGACAATGGCTGTTGCTCGTTCTGTGAAATGCTACAAATTGTTGCTTTAAAGTTGTATAAATGTGATTACCAAAGTCAAATAAATATGATGTGACATAAAGTTAATCCAAACTGTTAGTAACAATTTATGTCAATAATTGCTTTCAAGGGCTTAAAAACAGCAGCCATTTTGTAAAACGGTTGTCATCCTGAAAGTTAAGTGGCTAAAGGGAAATGTGAGGAGTGACCATGATAACCTTGTTTTCACATTCGACAGATTTTAACAGTACTTTGTTGCTCTGACAGCAACCTGAAGCTTTATGGTCTTTCAGTGGTCAGAGACACGAGAGGAAACAGTTTTATTTCACTTTCCTTCTTAATTAGGAAGCAACATTACTGGAGTCAGAATGTCCTCATCCATCCTGAATGGGTGCTTCTGCCGGAGGAAATGGACATCAGGGATTTGTAATCTGGAAGTTGTGTGTCGTTGTTCATGTTCCTGGCGCTCAGTTTGCTGAGACACAGCCGTTCTGGCACAACACCGGCGCCGTGGCCTGGAGGGCGGCCAAAGTCAGACAGAAGAAAAGGAACAAAAGGAGGACAGGGAGAAATCCAGCGTGCAAGAAGTTTTAAATATCGGCTCATTAGCCACCTGTAGGCCTCTAATGAGAACTCATGGATTTTTCATTCCCTTTAATCGGGTGGAGCTTGATATATAAAGAAAAAAAGAAAAGAAAAGCCGAGTGCAACTGCTTGTTTTCACCTCAGGTCTGTTATACCTGCCAGAATACACACACACACACACATGCACAAACACACACACTAGCCAACACCGACGTGTTTCAGCTCACACACCTGGACTGATGTGACCAGCAGGGAGCGTCCAGGCGCTATAAAGTGTCTCTGTGTGGAAGTGAACAGTGAAAAACTTTTACTACAGCATTAGCTGAGCTGAAATACAGACTGTAGTTCCCATGAATCTGAACCGGACGTGATTTGCTCTACTGAGCCGCCATCTTGGTAGGCAAAATGAACCATGGCAAAATGACAGTATATTGACATACTTCACCAATGAGGTGGTGAAATAAATGTGAACAAAACCCAGATGTGACAGAGAATGTGGCTTGTTTATTGTTGTCAGAGAAACTCCATAGCAACTGTCATGATAGTTAGCTACAGACCTACCAAGATGGCTGCCAGCTGCACAGTTCCCCGAAGAAAGACGAGAACTAACAAAAACCACAGAATTGCAGAAATTCTAAGAACTTTTGTAAAATGTCATCACAAGGTGATACTTTGACTGTTTTCAAATTCAAAAACATTTTATTGATGCCAAAAGGAAACTAAATGTTGTTGTTGTTGATTTTATGAAGAATCTCTCTTTGCCTCTTCATCTCCAGAGGTTACAGTCGTCCACAGAACAGAACCTGCCTTCATCAGGCTGTTGAGACTTTTTAGGTCCCTGACTGTCTGGTAGACTTTGGTTATATTTACCCAGAATGCCCTGCGCTGTAGCCACTTCCTGGTTTTGGAGTTTCTCTGGTCCGCCTGGCGTTCACATATGTATTTTAACTGAACCAGAGTTCACTTCAATCAAACCGAGAGCCGATTGGTTTTTTGGTCTCTCAGCATTCACACCATTCACAAAGCAGATCAAACATGGCTGATGTGAACAGACCCTGAGACACGTTTCCAGAAGAAACCAATAAGCCGTTCTGCTGTTTTTACATCCAAACTTGGACAAAGTCAAGTCAGAGCATCAAGGAATTTCAGGGCCACATGAGTTTTTTATGCAGGAATTTCAGACGTTTGCTGCTGTTCAGCCTCCATTGTCGTTATCAGATGACAATGGAGGAGGAAGGACTCTGCTTGGTTTTGGACGCCAGATGTTGACGTCCAAAACCAACGTCAACATCTGGTTCTCTGCTTTCTGACGGACTGGTAATCTGTCCAGTCGAGACTCGGCCCACTGTTCCCAGTAAGAGAGTCCAATTCCTTCAACCCCCTTTCAGTCCTGACATTTTCTAAGGCCAGCTCCAGGGCAGCTTCTCTCATTTCTGATCAAAGGTTCCTGCAGAGAAGAGTCATTTCAAAGCGTCTCAGTCTTTCAAAGTAAAATATGATTCACTTTTAACGATAGAAATGAGATGAACTGGAGCCATTTTACATAAATGTGATGCTAAAAGATGAAATACTCTCATCATGTTGGTTGCTTTCATAGAAAGTAGGAAATAGACTAATTCTTTAGTCAGAGGAACATTTCAAGGCTGCTGCTTTACTGTAATTACAGCTTTTTATTTATTTACTCAGTCAGTCACCAAATCACACAACCTGACTGAAAACGTGCAAACTAATATTTATGTCTGATCTACTCATCAAATTAAACTGAATTTTCCCTCATTATGAAATGGAAAAAACAGGCAAAACACATAAGTTATTACACAAAAACCACTAAACAGAAACATAATTAAAAACATCGAAAACCAAAAGAGAAACAACAGTTTGAAATAAAATTCAGGATATCAACTTTAATCTCAGAATTGAGATTTTAAAATGTCAAAATTCTGAAATTAAAGTCAGAATTCTGATTTAAAAAGTCTGAACTTTGGGATTCATTTCAAATTTGTGCTTATAAGAAGTCAGAAATGTGGGATTACAGTAAACATTCAGATTAGAAGAAGTCAGAATTCTGAAATTAAAGTCAGAAAACCAAAATTTCTGATAATAAAATGACAGAATTATGAAAAAAGTAAATTATTTCTTTTCGATGGTCCAAATCTTTTTCCTAGTTAACAGATTTTTATTTTAAAAAAGTTAAAAATTAAAACTCCTGGACCTTTTTTACAAATTGCTGTGCTGCAGTCAGTTTTCCTTCGGTGTCTCTGCTCATTAAATAATCTGCGAACCATAAACTCTGAAGCTTGAACACGTTTCTGACACCTGGCTGCTTCATTTCTGCTGACGCAGCAGAATCTGGACACTTTGCTCTCCAGCAGAGATCAGAGGGAAACATTAACGAGATCCTCCTCAGATTCAGGATTCTTTGTCTCTTATTCTGTCATTTCAACTTTTTCTATTTGCTCAGCCAAACGTGAGATTATAATCTCAACTCCTTTTCTATCAGCGCTTCACAGAAACCGTAGAAAATCTTAATTTGAAAAACTTTTCCTGCCTTTCATATCTCTGTCAGTGCAAGGAGGACAGATGGTGTTTTACAAGCCATCACAGAAAATAAAGCTGACAGGCTGATTTCATACGCTGCAGATATCTGCGTCCTTTATTCTGCAGAAGAAAAGCGAAGCACCGCTGCCGCCTTTCTCTCCGATTCCTCTGTGTTTTCCAGACAGCCTACAGCTCAGCTTCGCTTTCACATGTATACAGATTTTATTACGCTTCCCAATCATTATCATAATGTTATGAGTTTTCTGTCACATCCGTTCTGGAAAGCGGCCGTCTGATGACCTAACGGCGGCTCCAAGCTGACAACACAAATCTGTTGTGTTTCTTTCCTAACGCCGTCACCATCCTTCAGTTTAATTTGAGAGATCAGCAGCACACTTAGCCACAAGCATGGCTTCAATTATTCAATACGGCGGCCATGTTTAGTTCTTCAGATGTCACGGAAACATCGTCTCTTTCAACACGAAACTCAGCAGCTGAACGCAGCCGTCCGGCACTCAGGAACCCGCTAACATGACAGAGAAGAAAAAATTATTCTGACTGTTTCCTCTTCTGATGTTAATCTTCAGAATTCTGAAAAAAAAAAAAATCAGAATTCTGAGAAAAATTCTACAGAAAGGTCAAGACTGCAAAAATTCTGAGAACGTTGATTGACACCGATCTGGTCTGACACTAAACTGACATCTGGAAACATTTATCAAAACCTTTTAAAGGAGCAGGATCAAGGAAAATTGACACTTTTGAGCTTTCCATCATGTTATGATGTTATTCTCATCAAAAACATTCCCGATGTGTTTTTTATTTACCTATTCATCCTGATAGCAACTATTGAGCTGCGCAAAACGCCTGGTTGGATGTAGCTCCGCCTTCAAAATGCAGCTCCACCCCCACTCAGCTCCTGCAGACTAGCCAGCAGCAATTAGCATCTGCTGAGCTTATCAGTAAGAAACTTTGCTAAAAGGTTAACAGAGGTGATGACTTCCTGGAGGCGGAGCTACAGAAAGAGCGGGAGTTCTTAAAGAGACAGACAACCAATTTGAAGTCATTAATCAGGAAGTAAAATTTATTGTGAGTCATATTTGATATATGTAGCATTTTTTATAACAACTGAAGATAACAGTAAAATATAAAATACTGTCCCTTTAAATGATTGAATGAGCGGCACAGAGGATGTTTGCGCTGCAGTTCATGTTGGCCTTTAGCTGCAGTTTGGCTGCTTCACGCCTCAAGCAGACAGAGAATATCCCCCAAAGTAAAATCTCCTCCGAACAGAGGAAGAGCACAAACTGCAGAAAAGGACACAGAAGTTGTTTTAAACTCCTGCAGAGTGGAATAGTTTCTCCAGTATTTCTCCAGGCTTGATGACATTTAGATAAGAGGCAAAGGGCTCTCTGTTCGAGTACATAATAAAGTCTGAAACTCAAAGTGAAGGCAGATAAGTTGAAGTTATCTCCTGGAAAAGGTCAAGAGAAGCTCATGCAATTACCAAGTGGATGGAAAAATCTAAAATGCACCAGAATTAAGTCAAGAAAAAAGCTTTCCTACATGCTGGAAGGCAGAAAACGACTGTAAGACGTGAACTTGGAACAGAAAGCAATATATTATAGATAAAGTGCAACAAACTGCAGCTCAGAAATCCTTGAATTCTTCAACGTCATGAAAACACAGCTACTTAAAAATTCATACTGACATTTATACTCCATTAATTCAGCTTTACATTAGTATTTTCCAGAATATACGACACAGATGAGAAGAATCCAAATGTTTTAATGACTTCTGGGGCAAAATTGTCAAGTTAAAATTAATTGAGGGCAACAAAATTCCTAGTTTTTAATTAACAATGTGGTTTTATTGAGTTTGGTTTGGCTACAAAAACACTAGACATGCAATATTTTCATAAAATAAATAAAGTAGTCTATTATATTCATCATAATCACATTTATCCGAAAAGTAAAAAAAACTTTTGATGTTTCTTGTTTCATAACAAGAAACATCAAAAGTTCCTCATATTTTTTTGTTTGATTCGTTTTATCTGATTTTTATCCAATTAGATGAGCAATAGAAACTGCAAAGTCTCATTTATCAAAATCTAATGGATAATTGTGCAAAAATCTTTGCAAATTTTACATTTTTAAAGTTTTTGTACTTCGATTTTGATTCAACTGCTTCTAAAAACAATAAAAGCATTAAAACAAACCATCCAGTTGTTTTTCGCTAAGAAGTTGATGTTTGTTGATGTTTCTGGAAAATAAGCTGTTTGAAAAACCTCTGGATTGTCAAGTACCTAGCAACCCCAGCCCGTTACCTAGCAACCTCCAGTACATTTGGTCAGCTAGTTTTACCGCTGTATGCTGCTGCATCCAGAAACCACTTGCCAGATTCTTGTTGGTTGTGCAGGAGGCTCCACTTCTGCTTTTCAAAGATGAATGGTAGTTTACTTGCGCATATGTTTGCAGCCAGTTTTTAAACGCTGAGCAGAGACGTGGCCAGCAGAAGGTTATGTGGATTCAAGATGACAAGAGGCTCTAAAACAGCGAAAATCTCATGATGCAAGAATCATTTTGTGTTTTGTTTAGATTCTGATGTGTTCAAGGTCACCTTTAAGGTCACTGAATGTTTCTGGTCCTATTATAATATTAAACTAAAGAAACATAAAGGTGTAAATGGTTGGTATGAATTTAAAGAAGCGGCCATCTTGAATCGTGCTCTGGGGGCCTCATGTCGTCATTCCGGGGCCCATAAAGGCCCCCCGCCCACAGCAGACGTCCTGACGGTGACGGAAACAGAAGCGAGTTATTTCCAGTCTGGGTCAGATGATTTCCCTTCAGAGTCGCTGAACACATGACCAGGCGCTTCTGTTTACAGAGAACACTTGAATGCCTCATTTGTGTCTCTGAAAGGCTGAGACTCTGTCTGCTAAATGTAGGTTTTTTATATTTGATGTTTTTGAAAAAGTAATTTAAAAATGTACATGTGACTGTGACTTCACAACATTTGTCATTTCATGGCATTTATAAAAGAGAATATATTTTTTTGTAACTTTATTGTGTTAAAGCAGGATTGGTGCAATGTAATGAATATTTATTATTGCTAATGTCTTGATTACTTTTATATATTTGTAACTGAAATAAAGATTATTTTATATCTCATAAAAGTTACTGAAATTGGGGATTTCTTTTTATTGGTGCTTTGACAGACATTTCAAAATATAAAACTTTTAAGTAAATAATTATTTAAGTCAAGCAGTTGACTTAAATAAGTCAGTAATTTGACTTATTTAATAATTTCTTAAGTCCAATAAATAAATAATTGACTTAATTTTTTTATTTGAGACTTACATAAATCATTTAATTCAGTATTTATTGACTTAAATTAATTATTGACTTAAAATACTTGTTGATTTTTTTCTTTTGAACAAAAAAAAGGTCATGAGTGACATAAACTGCCAGTGGAGTAAATTTTTAAATCATTATTAAAGAATAATTGACATAAGAAAAGCTCCTATCCAACTTTCTGAAAGTTTCTTGTTAGTTTTGTTTTATGTCAAAATAAGAAATAGAAATTGGACAGTTTAATTAAAAAGTTGTATTTTTACTAAACATCTACTTTGCAATCAATAAATGAACATTTTCTCCTGCTGGCTTTGGCTATTAAATGCTAATAAAATGTGATAAATCTTAATCATCTTTATTATAGTTGTTCTCCAAGTGGCAAATTTCCCATTTTTACTTAACCCTTCATTAACCAGAGCACAGATTGCTGAGTAAACTGTAATCCCTGATATTTTCCACGCTTCTGACTGGTTTTGGACCGGAACCAGTTCCAGAAGAGAACCCAAAGAACAGAAACCTCCGTGAGCCGCAGCGCGGCGTGTTTGGGCCGTTGGGGATGCATTTCTCCTCTGTGCATATTGTGGAAACTTTTTAGGCCAACATGAATAAGTAATGAAACACCAAGTAACAGCAAGAGCAAGCTTTTAAATATTTCATCCCTCCAGTCCTGCACTGCGACCCAAAACCTCCAGTCCAACAGCAGCAGCGGCTCCAACGTCACAATGCAATAAATAAACTTGTTTCCACTTTAACGATTTAACTCCAGACTTCGTTTGTGCTCAGTTTGACTCTTTAAAGGTAAAAACAGTCCAATCTTCAACTGGGAAGCAGGTTTTTTTGTGTTGTTTTGTTTTAACCCAAAATGCACAAACAAGTTTAAAATGCTTCAACACGAGTAACAGAAGTGATTTCTCTAAATTCAACATACTTTTAGTGACAAGTTTAGTTTGAAAATTACAGTAAGCATCTTTAGTTAATATTTTAACATATTTTAGTCATTTTTCCATTGACAAAACTATAAAAATTGGAATAAAAAATAATGGAAATACAACATTGAAAAAAAAAAAAACTGATTTTTTTTTGGCTGTATGTCCTAAAATAGGATGTTACTACTGGCAGAAATGACAAAGAAGACAACTGGAAGTGGCAGGAAGGTGATGGTTTGGCATGTTTTTTGACTTAGTGTGTTAAACTTATTAATATGTGATTTTATTTGCATGTCTTTATTTAATGTAAACACTGTAATTACAATTTTTAAATTTTTTTTTTGACAGAGTAATACTGGCAAAGTTTTGTGCACATTTGTGGTGGAAACTCTGAAAATGACCACAAAATTTCACAAATTGGAATCACAGAATAAATTCGCTTAAAGAAAACTCAATATTTTTTTGGGAAAAAAAAAAGTTTTGAGTTTTGAGGCGATTTTTCAGCCGTTTCAAAAAAAATGTATTTAATAAAATTGCAATGGAAACATTTTTTCACATCACGAGTCGCATGATCAACAACAGGATGTTTACTACTGTCGGAAATGATAAAGAAGACTTTAATAGGATTATATTATGACTTTATTCTGAAAATATTGTGATTATTCAAGCAATATTTTTACTTTATTCTCATAATATTAGGACTTTATTCTGATATATCTATTTTGTAATATCACTTTATTGCTCTCATATACTGTGTATAAAAGTGAAGTTGTTTGGAAAGATTTAAAAGGAATAAAAAGTACAGGAGTCACTATAATCTGTATATTTGGTAATAATACAGTTCACAGGATATACATGTGATATAAAGTATAAAGTTTACGTCTTTGCCTTTGTTAGTGACACATTTTGAGGTCTCCAGTCAAACCTTCCTGCAGGAAAACCTGTTGGCTTCCTGGAGGCTGTGATGCTGCAGACGGGCTGCTGTTCACAGGTCTGACTGCCAAACATGAGCTATGTGCAGCACAAAGAGGAGGGCTCCATTCACGACCCTCATTAATAGTCGAAAGCGGTGGCACCATCTAATTATGAAGCTCATCCATCAAGCGTAACAAGGACCGTCATCGGTATTTAGTTGGGCATAAAAGCCGCCGCGTTCTGCTTTATATGCTAAGCGAAATGCCACAAAGAGTTTGCGAGTTCCCAATCTCTCCTCTAATGGCTTTTCCATAATTTAATGAATGATGTATTACACAGAGCCGGGAACCTTGGAGAGAAAAGGGACGAGCTGGGAGAGACAAACAGAAGTCACCGACGGTAATTTACTGCGGGAACTGTTGACCTGCGTGACGGACAGGAAGAGGACAAACTGGACAACCAGGGGTCCATCCTGAAAGATTGTCTCCCAACAAAATCACTTCGAAATAAAGAAATTATCCATAAATATGATTTTGTATGGGTCCAATTATGCATGATTTGAGAAAGTGATAAAAATGATGTAGTTTTAGTGCAAAAATAAATTTGTCTTTACAAAAATGGCAGCCATCTTGAATTTTTTTAGTACAAATTTAGGTTCTTGTATCTAAATATGGTAAAAATCTTTTAAATGTAGAAACAAGCATTAAAGTTTTCATGCTCACCACTCATATATGTTCTTCATATTTCCCTTACATTTCAGCATGACAATCATATTTCAAAATGGCTGCCATTTAAAGATAATTATTAGCATAAAATGTCACTAATTTTACTGCTGGCAGGAACTTTGTCTCTCCATGTTTACAACTTTGTTCATCACATTCATACAACTATAAAATGACAATATATAGCATTTTACAGGCTGAGCAACAGCTGCCTTCATTGCTAGCACTAATGGTGACCCCTGCAGATCCTAACACGCTTCTTGTGATTGGCTGCTAATTAACACTTATTAATAATAATGACCAAGCTGACGGTCCATGCAGAGTAGGAAGATGGCTGCCAGCTGAGGCATCACCTGGCCGACATCGATTGTTTTAACATTTTCCCACACGGATGATTAAACGCCTTAAATCTCACGTACGGCAGGCCAAAAGTGACACTTTTAAAAAGGTAAATAAAATAAAAAAAACATTGCAAAAAAAAAGACTTTTATAGATATTTTTGATACAAAACATGTAAAAAAAACAGCAAAAGTCCAATCTTAAGACTGTTTTTTTCTACATCATTTTACAAACATCTTCTGAAATGTGAAAATAAAAGAATCTTTTGTTCAGGTTAGAAATAATTTAATTTTTGGTTTTGAAAATGGCATCATCTGCTGAGTATTCATTATCCAGTAGATTTATACATAATCACTATGATACTTTATCCTTTTTAGATTCTGCACCTAAAAATTTACCAAAGCATGAAAAAACTAAAACTAATTAAATTCTAAACAATATTAAACTAATAATAACTTATAAAAACTAGCAAACATACTCTAAAAACTATTTTCACCCTGTTACATTTCACAGGTCTTAGTTGTGTGGTCTATCCTTTTCCTTTTCCTTATTTTTTTTAGCTGAACTATTTCATAGTTTCAGAATCAAAGTAATTTTTCTCCCACTCTTTTCACAGGCTGATCCTTTGCAGCCACACACAACAGCTGCATCTGTAATGAGCATCGTGAGCAAATACCCTGATGCAATTTTCTCCAAAGATGAAGCAGATTATCGAGGAAAGTCACTTCAAAATAATTACAGCATCCAGAAATGAATGAGTGAGAGTTTGGGCCGTCGTGTGCAGCAGCTGCTCCTGAACGCAGCTCGCAGCTGCAGAAACTCATGCGCATCTCGTCATTAACATCCACTAAGATTTGTGTTTGTCGGCGCCGTTCTCCTGGGTGCCGGATCATTTCGCACCACCAACACATGTGCATTGAAATTCTGTTACGCGGCCACAATTTCTCCCTCTAATGAAGCCATTACTTTGCTTGTATCAGGTTTGGTAGTGTGAGGTTAATGGCTTCATTAAGCAACAAATCGCCACCCAGGGCTTGTGGAACGCACTTTGCCTTGACGCCTCTGCTATATTTCACCGCCTGCCATCTCTGAAAGTATTAAATTATAAGGGAAACAGATTAGAGCGGGCTAACAATGTGGAATGCTTTTATTTCCAAATGGATAGAGGGAGACAATTTGCCATACAATGATATTAATGATTCAGAAATATAAAGACAGGATGTCCAAGGAGCTACACAATTAGTTTGATTTATTTTGTGAAACTTTTAAGAGATTCCCACTGAGATGTTTCTCATTTTGCTGGATGATCCATGAATTCAAGGGGAAACTTGTCATGAAAAATTAACTTTTTGCATATTTTTTAACTTCAGTTTGGCTCTCAACAGTCTAAGTATTAAAAAACAACAAGTAAAGGTTTATGGTGTCTGGAAAATGAGCCATTTTAAAAACATCACATTACATGAGTCGTTGCCTAGCGACACCAGAGGCCCAGCCCGTTACCTAGCAACCCAACAGGAACTCGAGCACATTTGGTCAGCTGGTTTCACAGCTGTATGGGCTGCTAGAAAAAACAAGTGTTTTGCTCTCGACTTAGAAACCACTTAATGCGTTCTTGTGGGTCGTGAAGGAGGCTCCACTTCTGCTGTTCGAAGATGTACGGTTGAGTAATTGCACATCTGTTTGGCTATTTGTAGATTTTTTTCATAGAGCTCATCTGAATTATTCTAAATAAAATGCAGTTTGAGAAGCTGAAATACCAAAGAACAATTCTGCTTAGATTCCTTCAGACTAGTGGCTGCAGCAATTAGCTGCTGCCACTAGTCAAAGCCACTAAAATCAAAGGCTAAAGCCCAAAGTATGGTTGTAAACAGCATCACCGAGGAGCACTGTTGTGATGACATCATGAAGGGAGAGTGTCAATTCTTAAAGAGACAGAGACCGATTTCAAGGCCTCCGATAACGTTATGAAGCGAAGAATTTTTATTTTAATCACTTTTTGATCTGGACATCATTTCATAACAACTGAAAATTGTGACCCAATTGTGCTTTAAAACGGCACAATGTGTCTGGAAAATACATCAAACTGTCCCTTTAACTCTGTTGGTGTTTGGAAATGAATCTTTGTTGCTGATGACTGAGTGAGATAATTTACCGTAGATGTTAGCTTCTGTAGTGGTGCTAAGTTGTTTTCCACTGTGCATATTCATGGATACAAACGTATATTTTGAGTTTGAATTATCAAAATAGTCACAAATAATAAAAGATACATAGATAGGACCCAGATCAAAGCCGAGGAGAATTAATAAGCCTTTAAAGATTTACAAGCTGCTGCTCTGATGTGCTTTGGCAGCCGGTTGCAGAGTGCAGGAGGAGCCGCCCTGGAGGCTCTTCAGCCAAAGAGCCATTTGTGTTTGGGACGGAGGCTGGAAGACGCTGCATCTGGGTCTGGATCCAGACCAACAAACGGTCCAGAAGTGGAGCAACTCATCAATTCACAATCACTACAGTTTGGATAACAAACTTTCTTTACAACTCCAACCTGATCACAAAGTCAGCCACTGTCTTTGACTGCTAGCAGAAGTAAAGATGGCGGATTGGAGGACTTGGTTGGCCAGATGTTTACGACGTGTTTAGCAGTAAATTCTGTGACAGAATAGTTTAAAAAAAAAAACAGGAATTAGAGAAAACCTGAAAAAAAACGTTAACAGAATATAAAGATGTGTTTGCAGTATTGGGAGAGACAAATATATCTTTCCTGCAGTCTGAGAGTCTTAAGTTCAGACTGAATCGCTCCAGGATAATAAAGAGGATTTTTAAACAAATGAACAAACCTGTGCAGATTTCTCTGCTGTACTGCGTTTTATTATTTATCTTTTTCAACTCTTAGTTATTTTTGCTGGTTATTCACATCCCTGTTAATATGCATATTTGCATACATTATGTTCTCAGTTTGCCTCTGGGTGTTATTTTTGTTTTTTCATAACTTTCATAAAGTATTTTTATTCGGCTCTTTGTCATTTCCTTTCCCATCTCTCCCTTTTTCTGCAGAGATATAAAGTTTATTTTCCGACTGCTCCTTCCTGCATTTTATTCTGAATTTGGTTCCTGCTGGATATAAAGACATTATTGATGTAGTGATGATAAAACACTCAGTAATAATGCCAAGGAGATCCCTGAATGGTGACTGATGATGTTTGAACAGGTTGAGTCTTTGGTCGACACCAAACACGTTCAAAATCATTCTTAGATAATGAGATTGCACCTGTTTCAGGGTTTTCGTTGCTTTAAATCCAAATACTCCCCAAGTCAACATTTACACTCGCACATAAAAATGGCTGCAAACAAGTGCGCAATTATGCAACCGTACATCTTTGAAAAGCAGAAGTGGAGCCTCCTGCACAACCAGGAATGCAGCAAGCGGTTTCTGGATGGAACGTTAACAACAAAACATTTGTCTTTTTCAGCCAAATGCATTGGAACTCCACTGGGGTTGCTAGGTAACGGGCTGAGCTCCGCTGGGGTTGCTAGGTAACGGGCTGAGCTCTGCTGGGGTTGCTACAGTAACAGCAGAATATGACCCAACAATTGAGATGCTTTTGAAACGGCTCATTTTCCAGACACTAAAACAGATGAACTTAAACCTGGTTGCCACAAGTATGAACTGGAAGTAATCTGATCCGCCATCTTGGTAGGAAACGCAGTGCAAAGCAGCGTAGCTGAACCATGGCTTCCAGACCAACAACAAGTAACAAAAACAGTTTAAGACTTATGTTTAAATGTTTTGTTTTTCAGATTTTAGATTTCCTTATTACTATTTGTGTTATTGTTGTGTATTTTATGACCCCCTTGGAAACGAGATGCTACATCCTCAAAACAATTAAATAAAATAATAGGTGTAATGGACTTGCACTGTAAGTTGGAGTTTGTTCTAAACTTGTAGTTTGTTTCCCTAGCTATCAAGCAACTGCCTTGTTAGCTCGGGATACCTACCAAAATGGATGCCAGTGAAGTGTGACATTACATGAGAACTAAGTATCACCAAAAAACAGCAGCTGTTTTTTTAGCTGTTTTTAGAAGCAGGCGAAACCCAAATGGACGTTTAAAAACAAGAAAAAGGTGAATTTTTCATTACAGATCCCGTTTGCTGCATGTTGCAAAAGCGTAGACTGAGCAATACTTTAATATTTATGACATATAAATATCAAACACCACGATAAAGTTCAAAAGCCGACTCATGCAACTTAAAATGCTGGTAATGAAGGACACGCGCGTTCCTCCTTCCTGCTCTGGAGTGCAGAGATTTCCTATAAAACAAGCTTTTCTCATCTGAGCTCGTTTTTCTGGACGTGAAATAAATGGAGCGTAGAGCCATAAAAACTGTCAGTTTGCAACGCAGCTCGTTCATTCATGCAGTGAGAACACGGCTAAACAGACAGCGACTCATGGCGGACTGCGGGTTGGGAAGAGGGAGGATTCCTCTGGCAATAAAAGGATAATAAACCAGCAGAAAGAGGCTCCACTCTGTAAATAACTATAAGGCTGTTTCAGGGAGGTGAGATCTGATCTAATCATAAAGGAAAAGATGCAATAAAGTCAAAATATCTCAGGAAATAATCCTGAATTTTGTTTAATCATATTTGTGATTAGGGAATAAATCTGAAGCTTTGGAATGATATCCAGCCCAAAGGAGCAGCTTCATAAATACAACTACTCAAAAAAACATAATCAAAATGTTATGAAACTGAATTAAATTTTCTTTTTTATGTGTTTTAAATTGGTTTGGAAAGATAAAACTTTTCCCCGCAGTTAATTAACAAGTCCACAGCACATAGAAATAATTTTCTCTGAAAACTCTGACAAGAAGCAGCCAAAGAAACCAGAGAACAATTTGTTCATGTGAGATTGGAGGCAAAGATATTTTTGCCATTTTCATCAGTCGGATGAAGCTCCACGCTGATTGTTACAGTTGGTTTTACTGTAAAACAGAAGCTTTTTGCTGTTCTTAGAGTTTAATTAACTTTCCTTACAAACATGTTTAACCTTTTTTACTGATGTTTAATGTTGTGAATGAAAGGAAAATGAGCTTTTTGTTATTAAAGCTTAGAAGTGATGAAGTTAAATTATAGCACAGTGTGAACATTTACAGTTTAATACACTGAAAAAGCAACAGATTATTATTATTATTATCATAACACAAACATACAATGTGAACGTAACGACTTCAGACGGATGAATAGTTGAGGTTTAGTTTTCATTATTTATTCTTTCCTGACTCAGATATAAATGTAGTTTAATCAAAACTGACGAAACTCCTACAAATTTAAATAAAGAAAAGATTTCTGGAAGGAATGTCGTCTATAGCATCTCTGAATCACTGCGCAAAGTAATCAGTGTAACATTTTCTGCTTATCGGCTGCTCTGCTGTAACACAAACAATACAATAAATCAGAAATTATTGGAGTTTGTTTTAAGTTAATGAGTTATAGCAGCTAGCTGTGATGCAGTGCTAATGCTAAAAATAAAATCTAACTTCAAATTGGTTTAAATCTTCTCTGATGTTCATTTTCTGATTGGCTGCCAGTAAAATTCAGCTATCAGAGCAACTATTGCAAATGCTTTGCTGCCATTTCTTTTTCCAACTTTTCCTCTGAAGAGTTTTTGCGGCGCTAGCGGCTCGTATTTCTGCGACATTAGGCAGACAGGAAGGAGGGGGGAAGACATGCGGCAAAGGTCGCCGGGACCGGGAATCGAACCCGCGACGCAGGGGGTTAGTGCGTCCCTGTGCTGCCATTCCTAGCATTTTGCTATGCTAGCATTTGCTTGCTATGCTAATTCATTTACATGTCATTTGCCTGGAAAATTTCTGCTGTAAGAAACCAGAAGAACTGTGGGAACAGAATCAAATTTAAAGTGATAACAATAAAATATTATTTTCTTGTAATCCAAATAGCCGATTGTGATGAAAAACTTTATTATCAAGTAAAGTCAAAACCTTCTGCCACAGAAATCGTGGAGATCTAAAATTGGATGGTATGGGATAAAATTTATGGCGTATGAATGGAATAATGATTAAGTAATAAATCAAAAACTTTTCTTTCTGTTTTTTGTGGCATTAATGCTCAGATCAAGTTGCTTGCTGTCCAGACTGAATTATTCCCGCAGTCGTCTGCATGTCAATGATTGGTGAGCGTCTCGCTGCCGAGTCCCGGCGTTTCATCCTTACAGCTCCCGTCCCCTCACACGAAAACAATCAGGCCATGACGGATCCACAGATGACATATTACAGGGAAAAAGCTCCAATCATTGGATAATGAAAACCAATCAATCACTTGTAGGTAAACTGGGCATGTGTGGCAACAATGAGCGCTCTTCTGGTTTCTGGCAACTCTTTGATTAATGCCTGGCCCGGCCGCGCTCGGTGTCCGGGGCTCCCAGAAAACGTTACGGCCGACTGTCTGGAGACCTCATTTTCCTCCGTTTCAGTCTCCGTTCGCCGGAAGATGCCTCCCAGCTGACCCGGCCTGTAATGCCACTATTAATAGTGTTGCCACAGTGATTAATCACAAACCCAAAGCTCGCACCGCTGTGTGGAACAATAGAGTTTCTTTGTGAAAAAACCCTTTTTGTTGCCCTTGATTTGACTCGCGTTGGCGCCGCTACGCCCCGCATTAAAACAATCATTGCTTCAGATCATGAAAAACTGATGGATTTCTCTTTAGAGAAAGCAAATTGAAGTGGTATTGTGCTTATGTTGCATATCATTGCACAGCCAGAGGTGACACCTGGGTTTAACAAATGAGATGAGGTGTGACAGAACAGATATTATGAAAGTTAATTTGGGCCCTGGGGGGAAGTGGATCTCTGCAGCAACAGTGTCAGTGAAATAATTCAACAGGAAACTACAAAGAAAAGGAAAATCCACGTTTATTGGCTCCCTGCCTGTTAATAATTCATGCAACCCACTTCCACCAACAGGACAAGCTTCTGGTAAGACATCAGGCAGAAGGATTTCAAGTTTTGCATTTGCAATGGAAACGCAGGTTGTAACTCTGACTGGTGAAACGTTTTGTTTTGGTGGATTCTTGTTGCTTTCAGTGCAGTGGAGGTATGGAGTGAAAATGGTGTTTAATCAGATTTAGATGCAGAGCTGAGCAGAATAATGTTTACCTTTTTCAGTGTTGAGGTTTGTAAAAGTATTAAATATTTGCCTCATCTTGTTACAAATTAAATGAGCCATGGAGTGTTGCAGGCTCCCTCTTCAAGCATCATTGCATTCAAGTTAATCCATTTTATTCTAGAAAAAGTGAGATTTGTTTAGATCTGATGCACCCTGCTGTATCCCGCCTCTCTGTGTTGTCATTCTGTATAAAATCCATCAGGAATGAGTTGGGAGATCTGATGGGAATCCTTCCTAAAACTGTATCGGTCAGATGTTTGTCTCTGCAGGGGCTTGTAGGTTCAAACGCTGTTTAACTTCATGTAGCATCTGGTCGGTGCGATAAATAGGACTAATGCAGTACTTAAAGATCCTGTGAGCTGATTTACATTTGCTAGTTAGCAAAGCTAAAGCCAGCTAGCTTTTTTATGTTCATCATGAGCAAATTCAAATGTATCGCTAGTTTGGTTGGATGATGTTGTTCTTAGCCACTGACTCATGTCTGCTACCAAACCATGTGATTTATTTCTTTCTGATTATCTTACATTTCTGTTCTGATACACGCCTTACAATTAATTCTTAATGGCCTTAAAAAATCTTAAATTTGAGTTGGTGAAATCTAAAATGGCTATTAAGCTATAAAAAAGCACAAACAAGCCAGCTTGCTTTACCTTTGTTAGGAAAAAAGCTAGCTAGGTAAAGCAAGGTAGCAATCTTTACCTCACTAGCTTTTTCCAAAAATAATAAAATCTAGGTCGCTGTTTTACTAAGAAGGGTAAAAGCTAGGTAAAGTTTGCTACTTACCTTGGCTTAGCTAGGTAGCAAGGGCAAAGCTAGCTAGCTTTTTATGTCCATCAGGAGTAAATGTGAATGTATTGCTAGTTGGCTGTACAATATTGTTCTTAGCCATTGTTTCGTGTCTGTTTTCAAGCCACACAACATATTTATTTCTGTTGTTACTCAGGTCTTACATTTCATTTATAAATTTCTTAATCTTACATCAGAGGTGGTGAAACGCTGCAGAAACCATGTGAGCTAATATATCTTTGCTAGGTACCAAGGCTAAAGCTAACTAGCCAAACTCTACGATTTATTTCTGTCGTTACACAGGTATAAAATTTAATTCATAATGGTCTTAAAAATGTCTTTAAAAACCTTCTTTAGCACAGAGCTCTTAAAATGTCTTAAATTTGTATTAATGCTCACATTTGACACACACCCACAATTAAAACTTAATCAGATACCTGAAATCAGTGCTGGCAGCTCTCAGTGCCAAACGTCCCAGACTCATTTAGAGGTTGAGGAGAAATTTGTTTGAAGTGTCTTTTCAGAAAAATTGCATTTTATCCCTGAGCACTTAGAACGGACAGATATAAAATAATTGAAATTGTGAGCATAGATCTCTGAGATGGCTCTTTATTGCGTTCTCTCTGCTCTACAGAGGCCACAAAAAGCACACACAAGCAAAGCCTGGATTAGTTGGTAATGGCTGGCATCAATATGGCTCTAATGTCATTTCATGATGCATCCTGATCGTTTCTGGCCAGGCAAAGAGCGCTCGCCAGCTCGCTTTAATGACTCGCATGTCAGGAAAACAAATGTTATTACTCAGCGTTATTAAATATTGCTTTTATTTGTGACAGCAGAGAGTCGGGCGCACTCAGCTGGTTTCTAATGTATCTCTTTGCACCAAATCAAAACAGGCTGATTTTATTTCCGCCGATAAAAATACACGACAGTTGAAAAGTATACGAAACTTATGGATTTATTTGTTTTAATTAGTGTCGGGGGAGGAGGGACTTACTATAAAATGCAGCAAAAATAATAACTCAGCTTTGTGAAACTTGGTCATCAGTGAGATATTTTTATAAAATGCAGTTATTCTCTCTGTAGCAGATCAGACTGACTTTATTCTATCACATAAAAATGACACAATGAGGTTTAAAACAAAATAAATGAATGAGCCAGCAGTAAAACCCAGAGAACACAGTCACCAATAGAACTTTATGTTTGGGTCATTCTAGCAAAATATCATAAAAACATCATAAAAAGTCCAGGAAGTTTTTGAGTAATGGAGCAGTAATGCAGCTGCAACCAGCGGCTAACAGGGACAACGCTATGAAGATGTTTTCATCTTAAATGTAGAATATATAGTTGTACAGTTTTAATTACTATCAGAATATATTGCTTTTGAGTCTGGATACGTCAGTTAACAATTAATCAATAACAAAATCAGTTGACGATTATCTCAGTAATCGATTAATTGTGATTAATTGTTTCAGAGCTACAAGATGTATGAAGTTGTTTTAAGTCAATCTTTCCTTTAAGCTCCAGTATCTAACGTGTATTTATATATATATAACAATATTTTTTTTTGCAAATTTGTTTAAACTTTTTATGCTGTATGGATTGAAACACATCATCAGGGAGGGAAAATGGAGATTGTCTGCCATTTCCCAATGCTTGAAGTGCTAACGAGAAACAACCAATCAGAGCCAGGAGGCGGGACTTAGCGCTGTCAATCATTCTCCATATAGGATAAATGCTAAGGCTAGTTAGCTAGTTTTTCTGTAACTGTAAGTTGTTTCTCAGTCATTAGCATATTTAGCAATGTGTTCATGAGGATGATTGACAGCGCTACGTCCTTCCTCCTGGTTGTTTTTTATTGGGACTAGTGAAGATTTTATTTTAATTATAAAAGTTACATACTGCAGCAATAATATTGATAAAAAAAGAACTCGAATGGCACATAACTTCCCCTTTAACAGGGAAAATGTGAAATAATTTTTTTACTGACCTAGTTTCATAAGATCAATGAAAAGTGATTGAAAAAACTCCTAAATGTAGGAAAACAATAATATGCAAAAGAATCAGACTCTAATCTTTCTCTGCAGCCTCTTTAAAACTTTATCCAGTAGGAAATATTAGCAAAATAAGAATAAATCATGTCGTCATTATAAGAGTGGACAATAGGAAGGTGAAGTTGCTCTAATTGCTGCTCACTTTTTCTCGGCGCTCGCAGCAGTCAGAAGGTCACAGCTGTCATTCGTTTCAGCAGATGCATTAAAAGCCTTTGGAAACTTGTCTGACAACCAGTTATTAAAATGGACGCGGTTCCTCTGAGAGCAGCGGAGGATTTTGGGTAATGAGGGAAATGGGCCCGCAGTGTCCTCCAGGTCCACTCGGAGACGGATGGCTGTCTGCGTAACGAGTCGTTGAGGAGCGACGTCTCAGTCTGCCCTTCGCTCTACTGTCCTGGAGAAACATGTAAAGAATCTGGAGGCGTAATTATCATTATTTATGCCCCATTCAGATGCCCATGTGGAGTTTTCATGTTTCTGTGTCTTCATCCCAAAAGAAGAGAGACGGATTCCTCCGTAGAGCTGAAAGAAAAAGATAAAACCTTAAAGATTCTCTTTGAGCTCTGAGTCGCTGAAATATTTCTCTGCCTTGGAAAGTGGGGCAGAAGCACATCAGTGGGGAAAGTTCTGCTCCAACTATTTCTTTAAAGCCATCGTTCTGCTTTGATTCTGTCATGATGCCACACAGAAAGGAGAAGAAGAAGGAAATGTGTCATTTCAGAAGGTCAAAGGGCAGCGTCACTCATTCCTACCACTACCAGAGAAACTGTACTAAAAACAATTAGTTTCATTCACTCAATTACATCTACCATAGTAACTTTTTAAAGAATTTTTATCTTCACTTTTACTTGAGTAATTTTATCATGAAGGATTTCTAATCTTATTTAAGTAAAACTTGTGGGTTTTTTACTCACTGCATGAAAAACATGTTTTAACCAAAAATCCACCAAACAGGCACAGAAGATGCAAATGGCGTCTTCTGTTGAGTATTTATTATCCAGTCAATGTCACCATAACACAATCCATAACCTTTTAGAAATCTGCACAGAAAATTAACCAAATTATGAAAACAGTAGAAGAATCACTGTAAGTAATAAAACTAAACAATATTTCACTAATAAAAACTTGCAAAAACATTCTGAAACTAGTTAAAACTAACTGAATTAGTCACAGCGAAATCAAGCTAAACTACACTGAAAAACCCAAAACTACTACAGTCCTGGTAAACAGTCTTCACCCTTTCAAAGTAAGAGCATGAATGTAAATGGACAAAAACTGGGAGAAATTTATTCTCTGTTTACAAAACAGCCACGTAAAATATCGCTTCAGACTTTCTCTGAAAAAAAAAAGGTTATTTAGGGGAAGCCGAGTGCGCTAAGCATTTTTAACGTTAGCAAAAGCGATAAATTAGCTGTGCTATTAGCGTGCTAGCAGCATTTAAGCTCCTACAGTTGTTTATTATTTGTTGCCTGATTCTTCAGTTTCATTTTCTAAACAAAAACCAAACATGAGGTAAATGTCCACACCTCACACTGTTCAGTTCATGAACAAAAGCTTAAATATTTCTGGTTATAATGTGTTTATCTAATAAAGACTCTGCAGGCCTGGTTATCAAAAAGGCGTTAACGTTATGCATTTATTATTATCACTCAGCTGCAAGGGGTAAAAAATATGCTGCCACGCATAGTTTTTATTTTTGAACACAAGCAGCAGCACCATTTTTTCCAGCATAGCTGTTATATTGCAATTCTGGCAGCGCTAACTGCAGGATCCGTCATGCTGCGGGCTGAAACTGGGTTAAGTCAAACCATAAAAAAAAAAATCATCTTCCTTAACGAACCTCACACCTCTTATTAATGTACTTCCCCAAATTTACATACAGGGATCATCGCTCATTCATCATAGTGAAACGCTGATATTCCCAGCAGTTTAGCTTTTCTCCATCCTCATTTGTTTCCTGCAGCTTCATAAAAAATCTCAGTGACATTTTTAAAACACTTAAGAACTCAAAAACGTTTCCTAAACCCAAAGGAATGTTTTTAACCTACCAACTTCCAGGATTTTATGTGAAAGCCACAAAAGGAGGACAAGTTAAACTAAATGGATTCATAATTATCGTTTTCCAGCTTTTTACAGAGTCTTTGCTCAAACTCATTTTTTTAGAGGCATGCTACATGCTAATTGTTCTGTTGTGCAATAAAAAGTTTTATCGTTACAACTCTTGTGATCATGTTAAAAAAACAAAACAAAAAAACTTTACTGATTTTTTAAGGCAACTTTATGGCTGTGACATAAATATTGCATAGATAAACATAATGATTTTTATATTTTTTTTAAAAAGTGTGTTCTATCGCTAAACTAAACAAAGTAACTGCATTTAGTCACATTTTCTAATTTACTGATTTATTTCAACAAATATATTTGATCACACTCATATTGTTGATGTAAAAACAGCATAAACATTTGGTTTTCCGCAGTATTTTTCTGTTGTGATTTCAGTTTTTATGTAAATTTCAAACATTTTTAGTGTAAAAAGGAACATTATAACTAAATAGACATGAATAGTAATGTAGTGGATGCAAGTATAATTTACAACTGTTCTTCTTTTGTATACATTACACATGTATACATTTTCTTTGTTTTCTTTTATTACACTATGTTCAATGAAGTCAACATGTTGACATCTTTATTTCTTCTCTTCGCTGTCAACATGGTGTCAGCCATTCCCGCTCCGTCAGCTGGTGGAACAATGTGGCGTTCGCAGGCTGTCAGCTGCATATGGAAGCGTGAGCGTGATGAAGTGAGTGTTTATTAAAGCGCATATAAGATGAGGTACAGTAAATATGCCACAGATGGCGTGGGTGATGGACGGCGGTGGGGAGCGGGGAGCGACGTTAATGCTGCTTTATGTGCCCGTTTGGTTCCAGTTTCATCAACTCTTACTGTCCTTTCAGAAGACCTACAGCGGCGTGAACGTTTCAACGCTTCGATCATATCCAGAGGATTTGCTGCCAGCTGGAAAACTGACCACATTTAATGTGAATTATTTCAATTCTGATTCAATAAACTGAGCAAAAATTAAATATCTGAAAGGTTAAAACACAACTTCCAGTGATTAAGACTATATTTCATAAAATAAATTACAAATTTAAGGAATAATTGACTTGAAACAAGCTATTATATCTTGTAGGGCTGAAAGAATTTAGCTTAATCATGATTAATCTAAAATAATGGTCAACTAATTTAGTCATTGATTAATTGTTAACTGGAGCATACAGACTCAAAAACAGGCGATTTGCTGAAAGAACAACAATAATTAAACCAAAACTGTACAAAAAAAACAACACCTGATTTTGTACTTAAAAGTAAAAACAGACATCTTTGTCTATAAATATGTTCCAAAATATGTCCAATTATTGATCTATCAATCCAAAAATAGTCAACAGATTAGCCCTGAATATTTAACATAGATGTTTTAATAGCAATGTGTATTTATAAATACCAAATAAAATAAAAGCACAATTTAAAACACAAATTAAATATGCTGCGAAAAAAAAGCCCATTTTAAGCCCTTAAGAATAGAAAAGGTCTTATTTGGATGTTTTCTGTGCAGTTTTCAGTATAAAACTATAAATGAGTTTGTCCAAAATCTAACAAACCAAACAAAACCTCAATTATTTAATCTGAACTGAGAGAAAACTTGTAAAGAGACATTTTCTTTCTGAATCCATCAGAATAATTTGGATTAATCTCTTACGTCCCAATAAAACTGTTTAACTACAAAGATCTTTAAACTACTTTCTACACAATAATATTTGTAACTATTCAAATACACAAAATTATCAAACATTTTAATTTAAAAATCCTTTTACCTTTCAGGGAATCCCAACAAATCGGCAAGAAATAAATAATTATTTTGTAGCATTTTTTATTCTTTTCTTTATAATTCTTTTATCTCAAATACCCGGGCGGTCCATATACTTACAGAAAGAGGAATTATACGTATTTTAATCAGCCTGGTAAAAATGCTTTGCTTCATACAGACAGTCTGGACTCTGTTAAAACTTTACCCACTGCGCTAGCTTGATGCTAACAAGCTTACCGGAAGTTGCCGTGGTTACCGGAAAAGACGTCATTCACCGCGAAGAGAGAAGCCGAGCCGAACAAGGCGGCGGTTCATGTTGTAATTCAGGATTTAAAAGAGCCGAAACCTCAGACTGAACGGCTCCGTTCACTGCCTGTGGTTAAAAACTACAAATCCAAAACAGCGCAGGAAATCGACGTCATCGTTCAGGACGTGTCGTTCTCTTCGCTGATTGGCCGAGTAGAAATCCCACCGGGGAATCCCAGACGAAGGGCTGAGGTAGATTATTTGTTTTTATTGTTGGTCCAAAATAAATTAACATAAAAAAACAAATATTTTGTTGTTATTAGTTTTGCTAATAACAACAATGTATAAATACATTAATAACTGTATTTATGGTCACAATATGTATAAATATGATTCGACAGGAACCACCAGGAGTTAAACGCTGACTCAGCTCCTCTGATGAATCTCACAAAATCCTCTAAAGCGACGTTAAAGCTGGAAAAAAAAGGAGCTTTGAACAAGTTTGAGAAAGTGGATGTAGAAACTTGTGGAGAGGAGAGGGATTTCTGAGTGCTCTTCAAAAGGAAACCGAATCAGGGTTTTGTTCCTGTCTGAAGTGTGTCAGAGTGGCTGATTTTCATATTTGGTTACCTGAGTTTGTTAGATATCAGATGCTGGCTGAAAAACCCCACTGAGGCCTTTTCTCTTTCGTTTGGAGTGTTTGTCGCCGCCACTTCCGACTCCCTGAGGTTGCCGCCTTTCCAGGCTCGGCGAACCCCGCTGGTGTGTCGTGTAAAAACACAAACAATAAAACGCCACAGATCCTTCAGGGCTTCTGGAGACTGCGACACTCGCCTTTGTTGTGAATATAAAGCTACCTTTATGGCACAGAAAATAAGAAACGTACTGGTAGCAGACTATCCAAAAACCTGAGGTTTCTCTGTTTTTGTCAGGGGAGGGAAAAAAGCAAAAGAAAGAGGATTTATGACACTCTGACATGAAAGAGAAGTTTTTGTTGCCTGCTGACAAACAAATGGTTTGTGAATGAACTGAGTGAAGACGGAGGACAAGCTGAGTTACGACTTCAGAACTCAAGTTTCTCACAACAAAACCGAGACACTTTGGAGCTGCAGATATGTTCAATATTTAATATTATACTTTAAAGGAGCAATAGGGGCTTTGATTCTAGATAACAGAAGAAAAATGGAGCAAAAAACTGAGAATCTGTAGTTTGATTTCAAGAAGAAATTATAGGTTGGCAAAACTTATACTCAAGGAAAAGTAGAAATACTTTGAAATAAAATGACTCAAATACAAGTAATTAAGTAAAAGACATTAGTTATAAAGTTTCAGTTTTATCGCCTTCCCTTCATTTTCTTTTAAATGTATAATTTTTGTGTTGTGTTTGTCGCTGCCTCTTGGCCACGACTCCTTTGCAAAAGATGTTTTTAAGCTTGTTGGGTTTTATTGTGGTAAAATAACAATTAAATAAAAAATATCCAGATCTCATCATTTAACCACATCAATCAAGAGGATTTCTGTTTCTGACTTTATTATCCCTAAGAGCCTCCAGAAGGTCTTAGAAAGTTTTAAATCTGAATTGGTGAAACATAAAGGAACCTTATACCCGGTTTAGTTCTGTGTATGGAAGCAGTTAGCGGTAGTTTGAGGCTCCTGCTAACTAGCTAGAGCTAGTTAGCTGCTAACTTAGCAGGTGTGTAACTGCTAACTAGCGTAGTAGGTATGTTAGCTAGTTATCAGCAGTGAGATGAGCAAAGTTTGTCCATTTCTGTGGAGATGAAGGTTTAATTCCTAATGGTGTTTAAAGACCTTAAAAAGTTTAAAATTTGAGTTGGTGAATCTTAAATAAACCCAACGTTTGTATCCAGTTTAGGTTTGCATATGGAAGCAGTTAGCAGTTTGAGGCTTCTGCTAATTAGCCGCTAACATATTATTGCTAGCCCGTTAGCCAGCTAGCTTTTCTGTCTCTATCATGGCTAATATGTCAACAACTAAATGCAAAAAACTCTGTACATTTCTGTGGAATTCAAACCTCAAATTCCACCCATTGTTGCGTTTAAAGGTCTTAAAAAGCCTTAAATTTGATGAGGTGAAACCTAAAGAAACACAATGCACGTATCTGGTTTAGTTGTGCAGATGGAAGTGGGATAAATGAGATTTTTTGGGGGGTAAAAAGGTTGTAAATGTGCCGCTCAGACTGCAGTGAAGCGGTTCATATGGATGGTAAATCAGATTCAGTTTGCGTTTAGCTGCCGTGTGAACTGAGCTTCAGTTGGATCCAAACAGTGAAAACGCAGCAGCACATGAGGTGACGCCTTTCAGGGTAAAATCCAGGAAAACTGGCGCTACGGCTGCACAGTTTGCAGAACGTGAGCCGTTAGAGGTGGACTGAAACACCTGTGTCCTATTTGAACCAAACATGCACTCAGTCACATTGACATACGGAACAACATTAGCATTTTAAAGAAAACTCTCACTTTCTGTCCTACTTTTACATCCACATGCACTTGCTTTCTTGCTTCTCTTTAGATTATTTGAAAACAAGCAACTGTTAGTTTATCGAAATGCATTCAAGAATCATTTAAAAGCCAGACTGGAGATATTTTCTGACTCTTATTCTGTCCGCTCTTTGCTGGAGCTTCGTTCACTCCAGCAGCAAAAATCACTCCCTCTCCCTCTTTGTGTTTTTCCTTCCTCTAATTTACAGACACTTTCTGTGCACATTTAGTCGTTAGCGAAACGCCTCTCATGGTGCATTCAGGTTCCCACTCATCAGGGTCGGCTCAGACGAGAACCTTTATTGTTTTTTTATGGCGCAGACAGTTTCGTGTAAAAGGTTGTGTGAATGAAAGGGGAAGAAATGTGATTGATTACAGAGTGTGTGAGAAGGACCCCCTCTGTGGAAGTGGATCCTTTGAGTCAGTTTACTTCCTCTCACATGGAAGATCATCTTTAGCGTTGAAAAGTGCAGAGTTTTATTCAGCTGGAGGTTTTCTGTGAACATCGACTCTATGGAGCCGAAAAAGGGTCAAAATTACTGCATTTTGCTAAAAAACTATTTAAAACTGAATGTCAAGTTTTGGACTCAAAATCTGAAAAACAAAAATGAGTTCAAGGTAAGAGTAATTAAACATTTGTATTTATATTTGAACAGTTTTTTAAATATTTTGAATCATTTTTGTTTAAGTTCTTAGATTAAACTGAACTTTAGGAGCAGTAATTTACATATTAGCTAAATATTTAGCTATAGATTTAAGCTAATATGCAAATTACTGCTAACTAAATAGCCTGCTATTTAGCAAGCTAACTAGTGCGCTATTTGGCTACCAAGCTTACTGAACTATTTAGCTTACAAGTTAAATAGTAAGCTGTTTATTTATAAAGTTAACTAAATAACTTGCTACTTCGCAAGATAATTAGTTTGCTATTTAATGAGCTTAAAAAACTAAATATTTTGTTTGAAATTGTGGCATTTATAAATTATTGAATAACACGGTGAAACATTTAACTTTGAAAGATGAACCTCATTAATACAACAGCAATAATTTGAATAATTGTTGCTGTTAATTTGTGACAGTGTAACTTTACAAACAGAAGACCTGCTGTCATTATTGTTTGGTATTAGCTTCCTTTACTTTCCTTGCATTAAGCCCCAATTCATTTAAACACCTGGAAATATTAGATTTAGAAATATTTTCTCTGTTTTTCTCCTGACAGGAAATGAGTCTTGTGTCTCTTTCAGGGATTTTAATGACAGTTTGCTGCTGTTTGCCACCACAGACGGGCATCTGTGCATGTTTGGGAGCCAATTTCTACACCTGGAGTTTATGTCTCAACAGAGCTGATAGAGAGAAAATGTTCCAGCAGACCTTCCTAACAACATCAACAAAAACATTTAAGAGGTGCTCAAGGTGAATTTCTCTAAGAGAGATAAAAACGCTTCTTCTCTCCAGCTGCAGAGGGCGCCGTGGCTCTGCTGTTCAGCTCCACCATTCCTACAAACATAATGATTTTAAGTGATTCACTGCGGCCCAAATTATCCTCCGTGTTCATGTCACAGAAATGAATGTTAATACTGAGACGACTGTGTTCCCATGACAATAAAAACAACATTTTTCCCCCTTCAGCGTTTCTGCACATCCCTGCACTTCCACAGATCCACTGCAGTCCATGAAGCAGTGTTGTATAAAGTACTGAAATCTCGGAGTCAAGTAAAAGTATCGGTACCGCTCCAAAATATGACTTTGGTAAAAGTAAAAGTCACCGACTGAAATGTTACTAAAAGTCTTAAAGTATCTGAACGTCTTGTACTTAAATATGGAAATTACTGTAAAAATGAATGAACTCAAGTAATGTAATGAAAAGTACAAGTAAAAAGTAAAACAAGGCAAATGCAGTTTGAATGACATTTTTTATATTTTGGTAAACTTGTAAAATACACTTAAAATAATGAACACAACCAAGTGCAGGCAAAATTAAACCTGCTAATAGATAAACCTGCAGCATCATTTAGTTAAGAAAATTAGGAGCTTTACCTAAACCACAAGGTTTAAATAATTAATAAGAGAAAAAAATAAATAAACTTGTAATCCAAAAAATACAATAATCCATGAAACAGCCAACACTCAGTACGTTCTGATGACGTCACCACATCGCGCAACTCTCTCTCGGTGCGTCACGATCCGGAAACAATAAAGCTAATTGAAAATAAAGCCGGAAAATGTTTGAAAATGACAGATAAGGATTAATGTGAACTGAAGCGGGAACACCGCGTGTGACCCACGATGAACCGCGCCAGTTTAAACTGCAACAAAACGGAAGTTAGCGATTGTGTGTGTTTGCGTGTGTTTGCGTGTGTTTGTGTGTGTTTGTGTGTGTTTGGTGTGTTTGTGTGTGTTTGTGTGTGTTTGTGTGTGTTTGTGTGTGTTTGTGTGTGTTTGTGTGTGTTTGTGTTAACGCGGCTCTTTAATTAGGTCGGTGTTTGTGTGTGTTTGTGTGTGTTTGTGTTAACGCGGCTCTTTAATTAGGTCGTAACTCGTGACGCTCCTCCGTCACAGTAACGAGTAACTAAACCACACATTGAAAATGTATCGGAGTAAAAGTATGCAATTAAGTTCGGAAATGTAGTGAAGTAAAAGTGAAAGTTATCAAAAACTTTCTTACTCGAGGAAAGTATGAAGTACTCCAAAATATACTTAAGTAAAGTAGTGAAGTATTTTTACTTCGTTACTATACAACACTGCCATGAAGCGTCTCATGTTCTGCAGTTGGATCCACTTAACTGCATTTCTGATCATTAAATCATCACTTTTGCTAATCAGCTCATCAGACTGGAGGAAAAAAGTTTCATCTGAAAGCAAAAGCTCATGAAAAGATGCGAGTTTTCTTCTTCACTTCAGTGGAAAGTTGTTTAAAAACCTCCAAAATGATGCAGCAGTTTGTTCATGTGGGCAGGGCAGTTTGTTCCAGTAGCAGTCAGTGTTGCAGTGAATCTGAAGACGCCTCTGACTGAAGTTGTTGCTGTATGAGAGTCACGATATGCCAACAGCTGCATTTCCAGGCTCCAAACTCAATATTCCACAGTATAATATGCTAATCCACCTCTTATGCTTCAGCAAACACCGTGTTGCCATGGTTACGATCAATCATTACAGTGAGTGAAGAAGGGAGTTACAGACAAATAATATGGCCAAATGCATTTAAATGGTTGTTTTGTGCTTACTGATTTTACTGTAAAATTTTAAGTATATTTTGTTTTACTTTGAAATCTGAGCTTTTATTGTGAAATTTGGGCTTTTATTGTGAAATCTGGCATTTTTAGAAGATTAGTTGGAGAATCTTCAACACAATGACAAATGTCTAAATAAAAATAATAAACCACAGACACTGGCAATATTGACATTAATGTATTGCAATCTACAATGTAAATGAATAATTTTATACATAAATTGGTAAAAAATAAAACTAAATTTAGGCATTTCAAAGTGCTTTACATCATAAACACAAAACACAAAGTCATGCAACATAGAATAAAATACCAACTTTTCCTGTTGCCCACAACAGGAAAAGGTGTAAAACCTTTTAACACGGAATTTAAGCGCCTGTTACCGCCGGACTCCGCCGTCCGTTTAACCACAGGTATTCGTTGGGCCCCGTTGCCCACAACAGGAAAAGGTCTCACAACCTTTTCCTGACCTGGCAACCTTCATTGGGTTGCCAGGTCAGGGCTGGACTCAGGGAAACCCAAACATGCAAAACTTTAATTTTGTATAATAATGGAGCTTTAACTGAAATCCCAAACATGATTAAACAACTGTTCAAAAATAAAAGGTCAAAACACGCAGTGGAGATTATTCCTTATTCTGCAGAGCAGCAGGAGTTTGTTCTCACACGGCTCTCTAGCAAACTCAGCTTCCCGCTAATGCGTTTCTGTTTGTGTGAGCAACAACTCGAGGTGAGCAGAGAGCCTGCAGGACGGCCATGTTCTTCCTGAAGGCTGAATTCTGCTTTCATTCTATTTCTGGCTGCTTTTTCCTGCTCGGTCCCTTTGGGTCGTTCAGAATCAAACAAAGAGCCGCCGCGTCCTGCTGCGTCTCGAGTCAGGACCGCATGCAGGGAAACCTCACGGTGGGTTCGGTTGAACGTCTATGTGAACGCCAAGCGGACCAAAGGCCGCTCCAAAAGCTGGTATGGACTACAGCACAGGGCATTCTGGGTAAATACAACCAAAACCAACATGGCAGTCGACACCAGCAGGAGAAACGACTTATGACAAAAGAGAAAATCTGACTCCATTTCAGTTTCCATTTCATGAAGAAGGATGTCGCTCTCGGGTTCAGAGGGTTTTGTGTCGTTTCCTTCAGTGGTTCTTGATGTGGTTCCATATTTACATCAGACCAGTTTCAAAAAACTTGCAGCTAACTGTAGAAGAAGCAGGAAACGGGCGGCTGCCGCTGAACGACACACAATAAACACAACGCAGATCCACGTCACAGCTGGACCACATGTTCATCATAATACTTCAGTGCATTTTTCCTACTTAAAACACTTTTCTTTGTAGTGTGAAGCCCGGCCTTTATTCTGAAAATACTGCGGTCCAAAACTCCAGCATGATTAAAATTCCAGGATTGATTGGGGTCGACGTTCGATGCGCTAATCCTCGTCCTTCAGACGACTTCCCTTAAATTACAAAATACTCAACCTAGCTCTGTTTTTACCTTCCCTCCACTGAATTATCTCCCAACAGCTGCTGCCTCTCTTCAGCTGTCCTGTCATTTCATCCATCCTTGCTCTTTCTCTGGGCAGATGAAGGTCAGGTGAAGGTAACGCTCGGGATTATGGGAGCTCAGTTACCAGCCGCTCTGCTCGCAGTGAAAGGGTGAAGTTAATGGCTCGTAGAGTGGAGGGAGGTCTCCAGTCTTCCTGCCGCAGGCTGTGAAAAGGAACGCCTTTTATTGCAGATTGACCCTCACAAGCTCCTGTTGAGGCCTCTCTCCGGCGTCGCCTGGATTTACAGTTAATGTTCCAGCGTTAATGAAGCTGCTAAGGGCCACTGGCTGCTTCTTCCCAATGTCATGTGGAAGTGTCCATCCCCTTGTTTACCATTGCAGGTCCGCTCAGGGTCATCGGGACTCGTAGACCCGCGACCTCGCACCGCGGATCAGACCTCGCATGGCGCTGGGTCTGATGGCCGACAGGAAGTGGAACAATAAAGACAAGGAGAGTTGAGGATTGACAGCTGGAACGGCTGCAGGCGCCATGACAACAAAATACTTTTGGCTGACTCAGCTCTAGTCTAATCTGGAAAACAGAAATATTTCTATGCATTTTGACCTTTCATCCAAAGGTCGAAATGCATTGTTGGATGAAAAGTCTGCTTCAGAACACTAAAGTGATTATTTATATAAAACAAAGTGGAGCTTTGAGAAAACCCTGTGTTTGTATTTGCGTGGGAAACCTGAGATTCGGGTTGATTTCAGACCTGGGGACCAAAATTACAGCTTTTGTTACATTTTCAGATTCTGTTTCTCAGATTCTGTTTCTCAGATTCTGTTTCTCAGATTCTGTTTCTCAGATTCTGTTTCTCACTGCACTGAGTCAAACCAAGCAAAACACTTTGAGCGACCTGTTCCCCTCCAGACCTGTGGGGGCGCTGCACCGAGAGTCACTGCAGAAAACAACATAGAAACCTCCGCCATGTTGTTTTATACGTCTTTTATTGTTCAGTTTTAGGTTTTCCTTTATTGTCTGTTTGTATTAAATACAAACTGTTTGTTTTTAATGCCTTTCATTCCTAAAACACTGAGTCTGTTTTTATTCCTGGTTTAACTCAGTGGCTCTGCTGACTCATTTCACTCTCTGTCCATTTATACTGATAACTGGCTGCTCACCAAAGTTTCTTGGTAATATTTTGCATTTTTGCAGTTCAAATTAATAGAAATGAGTTTTTCTGTGCCTCTGGTGAAAACCTGTAAATTAGTGGCGTTCTGCTCGTTTCCCACGTTTAAAGACGTTCATGAACCAGGAGGAAGTGTCGCTGTGCTGCGGTTCTGACATCCAGCTTCTGCAGAGGTTTTCCTGCAGGTTGTTGTTCATACTGTGGTCTGATCACCAGCAGCATCTGCTTCCCTTCCTGCTGCACCGGCGGATCTCTGCTCGCCAAATTCATTTTCAATTTGGGCCAAATCAGGATCACGGACGCTCTTAAAGGGCCGGCGGTACCAGAATCAGTTGCTTTTGGTTTTGTGATTATTTACAATAAAAATCTAAATGTCTGTGATAATTGCACATATGTATGTATGACAGTAGACATTTTATTCCTCACTGAATTGATCAGGGTCAGATTTAGATCCAGCTGGATCTAAATTTTGAGATCTGACATTTTTTCAAAATTTTTTTTCCACAGAAATTAGGAAAAAACTGGAGATGTAATCTGATATAATCTGGTGTAATCTGGCAGTAAGTAGACAAAACCTGATTTGATTTGATCAATAAAATAACATTTAAGCACACTGTTATTTTGACGGTTCTATTCATTTGTCTGCTGGGCCACATAATACACTATGGCGGGCCAGATTTGGCCCCCGGGCCTCATGTTTGACACAATTGAACAGAGGGATGCTCACAATCAATGCATTTATTGTCAAAATATCTTTTCATGATCATTTAGATTCATCAGTTCAATTCATTTCCATCCATTATGTTAAAAACTACATTTGACATGATTGGAAATTTTATTTTTACTATTTTCTGAACGATTTGTTCCAAAGAGGATCAATAATTGTAGCTAAAATATGATTCCACATATTAGTGAGTTTGTGCAGTTTTGTGAAATAAATCCTGAAGTCAAATTAAATGATCAGTTTTTGTTTGTGGCTCCATGATTGCTGTGCTATTCGACCACAACCACAAAAAAACGCAATAAATTGTTTCTTATCATTTTTTATTATCATCACAAAAGTACCACAAAATATTTGATCAAATTAAAAGTCCAAATCGCCCCGCCCTGCTTGTTAGTTTTAATATAATTGAGTTTTATAACAGTAAATTCACATCTGAACGGATTTCATCTCTATTGTTTCGGTGAAATAGAGACTTTTTGATGCTTTTTCAGATTAAACTGCAGTTTAAATAATGATCCTGACAGCGTAACACAACAAAGTGACAGTAATCAGTTCACCAAGCGAAACAAGAACTAAGCATGTAAACTGATGTCCCGACCAGAGGAGCTGCAGCGTCTGACACGCGTTACAAGGCGAGGATAAAACCCAATCTCCGTGTGATTCCTGCCTGGTCCGGGTCTCGGGGGAACTGGAGCGGTTCCCAGCAGAGCAACATCTGCATAACAAAGGAGGCAACGTGAAATGTGACAACAGATTACAGCGGATTCCTCCACGGAGAAAATGACTGAAAGGCTGATTAAAAGAAGAAAAAAATCAATATTTCCACAGGAGCGTGAACGCAGCCGGACCCGTGAGGCGGAGAGGCCGCGCCGTCTCTGGCTTCCAGGAAGTGATGGCGCTTTAATGCGGTGGGAGGTGAGGATGCCAGATATCCCAGCACCATTATTTAGCACTACATTACATCCCATCTCATCCCTATTAGCAGGTGCAGATGGTGCTCCTTGTGCCATTTAAAAGCGCTCACAGCTGGCGAACCTGAACCGGAACAAGCCTGGACCCGGGCCATGCGCAGCGCGGCAGATGGGGGAAGGTGAGTCCTTCAAGGAGCCGCAACATCTCCTGCTCAACACAGTCAGTGCTTTTATACTTTGTAGTCCTTTCAAAGATTATGACCTTCATTCTTTAACTCGACAAGGGTTTACTTACAAGTTGATCCAAAAACAGTTCATATTACAAAGAATTCACTAACATTTAAAGGGCAGAATTATGTATTTTCCAGGCACAAATTATCACTTTATATAATATTGAAGTAACTATGTTACCTTCAGTTGTTATAAAAATGCTGTATTTATTAAACACAACTTTAAAAAAAGTGTATTTCCTGATTTAACATTGAGAAATTGGGCCTCTGTCTCTTTAAGGAACTCCTGCTCTTGCTGAAGCTCCGCCTCCAGAAAGTCATCCCAACATGGCTCCTCTATTTTCCCTTTAGCAACATTTTTAACAGCAGTGAAGTGAGAAGTAGCTCCTATAATGAGCTCAGCAGATGCTAAGTACTGCTGGCTAGTCTGAAGGAGCAGAGTGTGAAGCTCTGAAACTTAGAAAGTGCAGCTCAGAGGAGGAGCTGCATCTGGAAGGCGGGGCTACGTCCATCCTGGCGTTTTGCAAGGCTGAATGGTTACTATGGAGATTCAAGGATTTCTCAAACATGTATAAAATACTCAAGGCAACATATAAAATACTCAAGGCAACATATAAAATACTCAAGGCAACACTGCAGCTTTGTTTCTGATGAGGGAACAACATCATAACATGATGCAAAGCTAAAAAAGTCTATTTTACCTGATTGTTCGTTTAAGGTCTCAATATTCTCCATCCAAAGGGCCAAATTATTTCTCATGTCGCCTGATGAAAACTGCGTCATGTTGTTCAGAGAGTTATCCGCCTGCGGGCCTCCACAGAGCTCTGAGTGAAGTGTTGCCTGATTGGTCAGAAGTTTGTTGATTCGTGCAGAAAAGAGTTCAGACGGTAATGTTGATATTTCTCTTCAACTCATCCACTTCGACTGTCAGGTTTTTGTGTTCGATGTGCAAACATCAGCAAACATCTGTGGTATAAAAACATGTTTCCAGACAGGAGCAGGATTGACACAAATTTGTGACTTTTGTCAAAAACAGTTAAAACTAGAAGTCTGAGCAACAGCTGAGACTAGGTGCAATTTGGAGGTGTGTGCGCTTCTTTTCAGTCAGGACTCTCACTCCAGCAGACAGCTAAAAATATGCATGTCAGCATCGTTGTTCAAGGAGAAGGTTTGCAGAAAAGCGTAGCGCCAGCTCTGCGGTAGCTTCAGAAAAGAAGAACAGAGGAAGCAGAGAGGAAGTAGGAACCATCGCAGGAAGTGGTGTGACGGAAAAGGAAGCATGAATAATATTTGGGAGCCTTGAGATGTTGGTGCTTGTCATTTTCCTTTTCCCCCAACAAATTCTTGCAAATATGAAATCTGGGGAGAATCTTTTCTCAAGGGGAAGTTATTTGAAATTGCCCAGCATGCTCTGACCCGATGTCAGTCACGGCTGGTGGCGCCATGTCCAGCCTGTCCCTCTGCAGCAGCCTGCCAACGCTCTGTCTCCAGGCAACGCTCCGCGGCCGCCTGTCATTTTGGATCAATTGGCCCACCTGCACACCCACCTGTCCTCAGGCTCGTCACACAGAGGAGGACGAGATGAAGAACTCATCTCAGGTGGCTGATGACCTGCTTCTGGATGACAAGGCGCCGCTGAATGGCCTGAATTAGCGCCATGAGATTGAAGCTCACCAGCCTGGGAGAGGCTTTGTGTGTCGGGACGCTCCAGGTAAAATGGCCGTTACTGCCTTTTATAAGTTTGTGCACTGCGGTGACAAACACGGATCTTATTCTTATTTGTAGACTGACTCCAAACTTTGATATTGCTGTGAGGAAAGGAGCTGCTGCTTTCAGCTTCGCCACTCGCAGAGTTCTGATTAACTGCTCTCAGTAATGACTGGACACAGACAGCACATCTCATTTGTTCCATCTGGATTCATCCACTTTATGACAGATGATTGACACCCCAGGCTCATCTTAACAGAGTGGAAACACTTAATATCTCCTAACTGACAGCTAATGTGCACATCAGTCCAGGAATCATATTCATGAATGCGCCAGTGACCTCCAAATAGACTCATTATGCTTTGTACTGTCGATCGACTGTTGGCTCAGAAAGCCAACACCACAGTGTGATCAGACATGGGCTCAGTTTTTTATTTTCATCACCAAATCCACAGAGTTGCTTCATGATAGCAACCAAAGCTCAGCTTCAGCCAATCAAGTGCTTTACATCGTCTGAAAGTGCGTCACATCGTATGGAGAGCCGAGCCGTTTGTAAAACTACAGTGAAAAATTAGCAGCAATAAATTGGTTATGTAGACTTTCACAACAAAAAATAATATTTAATATTTAATTATGTAAAGCTCTAGCTAACCAGCTCTATATTTCGGTAACTTGCTAAATATTTAGTGAGAACCTAAATATTTAATAAGCAAGCTAAATAATTTGTTAGGAAACTAAATATTTTGCTTGCTAATTAATTAAGCACTTTGGCTGAAACAAACTCTGGTCTGCAGACAAACCGCAGCCTCAGTTTGGTTGAAGTGAACTCTGGTGCAGTTCGAAAGCATATGTGAACACCAAGCAGACCGTAGACCGCTCTAATAGCAGGAAGTGAACGACAGCGCAAACCATTCTGGGAAAATACAAACAAAACAAACGTGCTAGTCCACTGCCAGACTAGTTTGAAATCCTGCAGCCACTGAACTTTGATGCCTCCATTTTTGTTTGCATTTTGTGAAGAAGAAAGTTGCTCTCTGAGTCTTCAGAGGTTTTTGTGTCGTTTCCTTCAGCGGTTCTTGGTGCAGCTCCCCCTACAGGCTGGGAGGGGAACAGGTTTCTCAAGCTGTTCCCCTCCCAGCTTGAGAAACCTGGAATGTTTAAAAACATTCAGCATGTTTGGTCAGCTGGTTTTACTGCTGTACAATGATTGCTGGAAAAGACAAAGTGTTTTGTTGTTGACTTTCCATCCAGCATTTTAGTCTGGATTAAAAAGTGTTGTGTATTTAAATGTATTTAAGTTCATTTCTGCTAACGCTACCATACATGAGGGATCCCAAAACTAAAGAGGGTTATTTTGTTCTGCTTAAGTCAACATAAAATATCTCATCTCATGGACTTTCCCACTGCAGGAATATACAGCAAGTCTGTGATTAGTGATGCATAATGTGGGTTTGTCCTCTGGGAATTTCTAGTTTGTTCAGTCCAATTAGCAGGGTTAGCTATTCTGCCTGAGCGATGCATTGAGTCGTCGTCTCTTGAGCCATAATTGTATCTACAAGCTGCTGCTGGGGACAGATTGATGTGGTTCTATGCAATTTGCTCATCATTACATCTTTACTTAAACTATTCAAATGTATTTATTTTTTTAAACTGTTGGAGTGAAGTCCCAGCTGGCTGCAGTGAAAGACCAAATGAAAGGAAGTCAAAGTCAAAGAGTCAAAGAGCATGTAGGCGTTTGAAAAGAGTCAAATATTCATAGGTCACATGTCGCTGCCACGCTTTTAAGTGTTTTCATGGCGGATCTGTTTAGAAATAGTTTCTGCAAATGCCTCAGAACAGAATCTGAAAGGAAACCAGCCAACAGGGAAAATCCTTAATTAACACACTTTGTCAGTGTCCAAGCTGTGCTCATACTGAATTCAGACCAACGTCAGCGAACGGCACAGTACATATTGATTCTGTAGATCACAAAGACGGCGCTTGTGTGACCGTTTTATGAAATGCCGGTCCGCTCTCCCGCCCGCCCCACGCGCCCGCGCTCCCATCTAAATTTAGGTGTTTCCATGCTTCCCCTAATTTAAATATTTACCAGGCGCCCCACCAACACCCACAGTCCTCCACCCTTCATTTGCATTCTGATGCGGAGGCCAGCGGGGCAGAGCGACTTTGGAATAAAGCGGCGTGTCATCAGCGTTTGCTCACTCAGAGCTGAAATTAGCGGGGACCTTTTGGCTCCGGCTCGAGCGGCACAAGTGCCTCTCTTAAATTGGCCGTCAGGGATCGCGAGACCCCCGGGACGACCGAACGGGCCGGCTCATGTTCTGAATGGGCAATGGTACAAAATCCCTTCAGCGGCCAAAGTTAAGCAGCGAGACTTGGGGTTGTTTGCTACAAGGTGGTAATATCAGAGCTGCAGTAGTAGTGTTCAAAGTTTTACTTTGTGTTAATAATTTGCTGCAGGGCAGAACATTTATTTCAGGAGATGATGAAGACCACTGCGCTAATGGAACATTTGCTCCTAAAAACAGCCCAAGAGCTTAAAAAAGGACATCCAGACATTTTTTATGCAGTAAAAAAGTTTTTGGTGTTTGGAAAATGAGCCGATTTAAAAACATTCAGCATGTTTGGTCAGCTGGTTTTACTGCTGTACAATGATTGCTGGAAAAGACAAAGTGTTTTGTTGTTGACTTTCCATCCAGAAACTAGTTACTACATTCTTGTTGGTTGCGCAGAAGGCTCCTGTTCTGCTTTTCAAAGAGTGCAGTTTTGAAAGGAGCTGAAAATAGGCAGAATTGACCAGACTGAAATCTCATGCGAATCTTTGCATGTGAAGAAAATAATTGTGTTAAAAATTTTCATGCAAAAAATTTGCTTTATTTTAACGAATTAACAGAAACTGAAATTGACAAAATATTTTTGTCAATTTAGTTATAATGGAAATAACTAAAGACGGTAACTGAATGGGAAAAACTACAACTAACTGGAACTACAACATGCTTTTATAAAAGTAAGTAAAACAAACTGAAATCATAGATAAAATATGCTTTGTTTTTATGTTAATGAATATAATAATTTATTTGCCTTTCAATCTGGTGTCAAATAGATTTTTTTCCCACATTAGCAGTAAAACTTGTTGGCAAAACAGAGATAGCAAAAACTGATGAGTCGTTTATTATTCAGCAGTAATTTAATCCAATTTTTTAAAATGGTGTCTTCGTTACCCAGTCAATATTCACATGATCAATACTTTGTCTTGTTTTATTTCTGGAAATAAAAATGAACTAAACAACTAAAACTACTAGAACTAATGAAAACTAACAAATACACTCTAAAAACTAACTTAAACTAACTGAATTAGAAAAAAAAAAAAAAACTAAACTACAACAAAAAACCCAAATTATTACAACAATTTGTTTTAATGTGTTTTGAGAAATTTTCTGGATTTTATTCCATTTTTTTCAGAGTTGAATTTCAGGCTCTGAATCCAGATGCAAGCAGCAGGATGATGAGACGCCAGCAGCATAAAGGAAGTGTGAGTTGCCGGGGTCAGCTCGGAGTCTCTGACACGTTCATATTGATGAATATTTTGTGGCCTGGAGGATTTCCAGCAGAGCGAGGCATCCGGCCAGTCGGCTAAGCCGCTCGGATTACTTTAAGGCACTGACATAAACATTCTGCTGCGCTTCCCATGCAGTCGCCTTTGAGCCTGATGCAGAGAGACAGCGACACTGAGGATAGCGCGGGAACCCGGCAGAGGTCTGAATAAACAAACAGCTGCTTGGAGCTGTGAGCGGCGTGTCAGCAGACCAAACACGCGACTTCTTCACACCGAGACAAATGCCATGACTTCCCAATTCAGGGGACAAGCTAAGGGTTTATTCGCTCCTTCTTTGTTGTTCCTCATGATAAATAGACAGAATGCATAACTAAAGATCTGCTGGATAATAACAACAGAAAGAGTCATTTTCTTTTAAAGTGCCTGGATTTCTAACTGAAATGTCCTTGTTTGCACTTAAGCTTAAAAAGCACATTAAAGCACATTAAAGGAAAAAACCTAGGTCACAAATTTACATTTAAAGTTTGTTTACACTTTTAAAATCTGAGTCCAGATTTTAATCGTTAAAGGGGATCTATTATGCAAAACTCTCGTTTTTCTGTTCTTTTGTATCTCAGCTGTTCATAAAAACAACGAAGCACTAAAAAAAAACTCCACCAAGACCAGTTTGGTGGCTGGAAAACAAGCCGTTTTAAAACTTTCCAGATTGTTGAGTCATATTGCGTCGTTACCTAGCAACCCCAGCCGAGTTCTGCCCGTTACCTAGCAACTAAAGCTGAGCTCCAGAATGTTTGGTCAGCTGGTTTTACCGCAGTGTTTTTGTTGTCGCCTGCGTTCTGATTGGTTATGTTGTTGTGCCAGATTAATCAGATTTGCAGCAACAGATTTTCATTTGAAACAAATACAAAACAATTTAAATCCTTAAATTTACATACATTCATTTAAGACTTTGAAGATACACAGACTCTCGATATCATTTTGTGGTAATTTAGTAATTTGTGGCAATAAATCAGATTTATTTGAATAGAAAATTTCAGCAACAAGGCAGTTCAGTTTTTTACATCATAAAAACCAACAAGTGAGTATTTTCATTCATTAAATTAAAATATTAAGCTTTAACAACATTTTAAGTACATATATTAATATTTATTCATATGTAGTCGATATGTATGTATTAAGTAAAATGTTTAATATTTGCTTAATATTTTACCAAAATATCAAGTTCATAAGTAAAATTCTCATATATATTTTTTCAAAAGAGAGAAAAAAATAACATTTTTATAGACCAACAAAGTAGAAAATAATTGTCCCAAAATGGTAAGTCACTGGTAAAAGTCGTATTAATGTTGTCTGTTTTTATTAAAATATTACTGGTTGATTTTGTCCCTTCATGCAAAACGTTTGGTGGGAACGTCCAGCAGCAGAAGGCAGATTTTATTTTCATATGTAGCTGACAGAGACGCTGATGTATAAATAGAAAGCAGCCGTCAAACTGCCAACCATTGAACGCCAATCAAGTCTTCTTCCTCTTCCTGCTGCTTCCATCTGCTTCCTTAAGAGCACTTTAGAAAAGTTACATGTCCAAGCGTAATAAAATCTGCATCTTACACATGAACAGCCTCTGTTCTGTGTTTCTGCTGCTTCTATCCCATGTCAGTCTGTGTTTGTTTACAGACGTCTTCATTTCCTTATTGATGCATCATATTGACTGAATATGGCAGCGTTGGCGAGCTGGACGCGGTCCAGGCGTTAGCTTCACATCGGCACCGGAGACGACAAAAAAAACTCAACAACGCAGCTTCATGCTTCATATATGAGGAGGATCATCATAACCTGATTATCAGATCTGAAGCTGATTTAGTTTAAACAGATTTGGCAAAGAGCAAAAAAATGATTCTGTGTTTGTGTCTCTCCTATGGAGGCTTATTAGAGCCACTGTAGACAGAAAACATATCAGTAGTAAATTTTCACCAAAATCTCAGATATTTTGAGATTATTCTCAGAAATTTCCTAGAAAAAACATGAAAATGTCAGAGATCAAAAATTTATGGGAAAACACATTTTGAGATCAATTTCAAAAGCTTAATAGAACTTTTTTTAATTTCTGAGATCAGAAATTTGTAAATCTGTGTGGAAAAAAATAACGGTAACATTTTTTAGCTTAATTTCAGAAATTGTTTCTCCTTTTATTGTCCAAAACCTTGTATTCATGGAGAAGATAAAATATTCTTCAGTATCCATATGTTTATGCATTTAGGCAGAATTTAATCATACAAATGTCAAAGTTATGATTGTGACAGTTGAATGGCAGTGATGTTCTCTTATTTTCATGCTGGTTTTTACACCAAACCACCAAACAAAAGTTTGACCTTCACAAACGTAATAAAGCCATGCAACCCGGAAATGAAAGCGCCACATCCTGTGAACCGACAGGTGTTTTTTTTATCACTTCTATTAACGATCATCTGCAGCTTCAGCGCCTCTTGAATTGCCAGGAAATAAACGATGATTTCTCTGGTGACTGACAAGAAATCGTGTCTGCATCTCCACGTTATCTCTGCACCGTTTCCATCCAGCAGACTGTTTATTTTCCAGGGCAGACGTTTGGCTTTTGGTGCAGGTTTGTGTTGTGGCCAGAGGAGCGATAAGAAGAGAAAACGCAAATGCAAAACCAGCAAGATAAATCAGCAAAGACTGAACTTTAATAAACTAACTGATAAGACGAAACAAAGCGGGGAAAAAACTTTAAATCAGTGAATAATCACAGTACAGGGAAAGAACTGAGAGAAAACACAAAGATAACGCGATAATTTAAACACATATATGCCTGGAACGATCATAGTTAAGAAAATAAGTTACCAAGAAAGTAAATCAGATCTGATGAACAAGCATGAAAATCTGGAACCGAGTGTCGATGGAAAGGCAGGAAAAATGGAAACAAATGAAGCATCTCTGGAAAATTAAACTGAAATAATGATGAAAATAATATGCAAATTGTTACGGTGCAAAAGCAGCAAAAAATAAACAGCAAAAATCAAATCAAACTAAATTAGTAAAACATAACAGTGTGTAAAGGTGCAGTAAACAGAAAGCTTCATTAAACCACACAAAACAGTCCGTTTGTGTTGATGTGTTCTTATCCTCAATGGATTACAAACCAGCAAATATTAAACCAGCTCATATCCATGCCAATAATATGAGAACGGACACCGCTCCAAAAGCAGAAAGTGCAGGGTATTCTGGGTAAATACAACCAAAACAAACGCGTTAGCTTAGCGCTAGAAGGAGAAATGGCTCCTGTTTTTTTTTTTTTACCAAAGACAAAAGAGAAATCCTAAAACCTTGTTTTTTGCTAACATTTCATGAAGGAGGAAGTTGCGCTCAGTCGTTTCCTTCAGTGGTTCTTGGTGCAGCAGATTCATGAACATGAATCTTCTCAGGACTTTGTAAAGTCCAGAGCAACGCTTCATGTTTTCTTCATATTTAGTTTCCAGTAAATCAGAGCGAAGCCTGTTGCAATAAGTCAATTTATTGAATGACAAATGAAAACGAGCTTAATGATTTCCATTTGTATGACTTATCATTTTTCTCTTTTGACTTTTTCTAAGAAAAACAGGATGATAAAAGTCTGTAGTCACAGTTTCAGTCATTTTTGAAGGATAGTTTTATTTACATGTCTTCAGTGTAAATGTTTGAAAATGTCTCTCAAATCGTTATATTTCATAAATATAGTCTCAAAACAACTATCATTTATTGCTGTAACTTTAACGCAAAGTTTATTACAGTGAGGGGAATGTTCTTTTATTAAAGTTTTGCAACTTTTGTAAAGTTTTTGAAAACAGATATTTTCATGTAAAATTTATTTTTAATTAAGTTTTTTGCTGTTGCAAATTAAGTTTCTTTTTGGCAATTTGAACATGTTTTCTTTTCCTTTATGTATCAATTTGAAGATGTTTTTATTCTAAAACCATAAAAATGTAAAAGTAAAAACCAATTTTGCGTCGTAGTTTCATGTAGTTTTGATAAACTACAGTAGTTTGGCTGGACTAAGTGGAAAAATGGAGTTTACTGACTGATTCAGGCGATGTGTGAAGATTTCTGCTCGGTTTTTGTTCTGCGCAGAGACTTGTGATCAGGACATAAAGACTCCTAATCAGACGGATAAATCAGCCATGATATGAGAGCGGCGTGTGAATGTTAATCCGTTCAGTCAGAAGCATGCATGTTAATGTGGGCTGAGTGAAGCCGGCCACATCTGATTACGTCTAATCACCTCTGATCTCGCAGGTCTCCACACAAACACAAAGACCAGGATTAAACACTCCCATTATTTACCATAAAACACGCCTCAGCCCCCAGGACACCAATGTGGAAAATCGAGTCTCAAAATGATCATCAGAGACAAACTCAGCCTCTTCTTATCTTCCTTTAGGCTCCAAAATCAAGATTAATGATGTGCGTTATTTGGTGGAACAACGGCGGCGCTTCAGAAGCACACCCTCCGTCCTCCACACGAGCTTTACTTGCTAGCTGCTATTTGAAGTGACACTCAATTAGCTGCGCGGCGGCCTGGGAGCTCTGAGTAATTGGCTGCTTTTGTGCCTTTGAGCATATATGTAAAAAGTAACTGCAGTGGAAATCTTTCTGTGGAGTTTGAAAACATTTAAGTTCCAGTCAAAGGGGATCTATTGTTTTTTGTTCTTCTTTATCGGTTTTTACGGTTTCTAAAAAAAATAGACCAAGTGCTTAAAAACAGAATCCCACCAATTTGCTAAGAGTGTCTGGAAAATGAGCTGTTTCAAAAACCACTAGAATGCAACGTCACAAACAGAGCCCGTTACCTAGCAACCCCAGCGGAGGTCTGCCCATTACCTAGCAACCCCAGTGGAGTTCCACCAGTTACCTAGCAACTCCTGTGGAGTTCCGCAGGTAACCTAGCAACCCCAGAGAAGTTCTGCCTTGTTGCCTGGCAACCTAAGTGGAGCTCCAGAATGTTTGGTCAACTGGTTTGGTTAAATAAATGTAACTGAAAATACAAATAAATAAATAATAATATTAATGATTAGTATTTTATTTCCACACTCAAGAACTGTCATTTTAAGATAAATTTCAATAAAATATAAAAAAAGAGTAAACTTTCAATAAAAAAAATCTTGAAATACCTTGTCAAAATAAGTTACCAAGCTACCTATTTAAATATGCTAGCCACTGGGCTAACATATTTTAGCGACGAGGTTCTTCCAGGGGGATGGGTGGATGAAAACATTAAAAAACACATTTATAAAACACGGCTGAATTCTCGTTGGTTGAGCAGGAGGCTCCACTTCTGCTTTTCAAAGATGGACGGTTGCATAATTGTGTATCTGTTTGCCATCATATTGAAAGGAGCTCAAAACAGGCAGAAATGAGCAGACAAAAATCTCATTATCTGAGATTTTGTACAAAAACCTTGATGATCATGTTTTGAATAGGCCATAGACCGATCCCAAAAGGTCACCTTTAAATGTATGAATATGTTGAGAAGTGAAAAAATGCATTATTTCAGTGTTACATGGATTGATATTATATTGTACATAATGATTAAAGATTATTTAAAAACAGAAAACAAATAATGAAGCTACTTATCTTGAAATATTTAAGTTGACCAACATTTAATTTATTTAGTTTCCTTCCTTTAGTCTCTGTTTTCTGAATGTTTGCCGTGTTGGATGCCTGCGGATTGAAGCGGAGAAGTTTCCTCGTTGCTTCCAGTTTCATCATTCAGTTTTGCTGCCATGAACCTCGGTGATGATCTGTAACAGCGAGTCGCGTCAAGCATGTTTAACTGTTTGCTGCTTGTCACAGGATGTGAAAGTCTCAGCTGGAATCCGTTGCCTAGACGACCGTCTCAATAAAACCAGAATCCATTTGGTTTTACTGACATGTTCAGCTTGCTGATAAAGTAAGAAGACTACAGCTTGGAGAGTTTTATCCTGTATATTCTACACAATTAAAAACTTTTGAAATATTTTTTAAAATAGAATTTTACAAAATAACAATAATTACAACTATTTATTAGGGTCATTATGGATAATTATGGACTAAAAGAAGGAATACATTTCTGCTAAAAAACTAAAATTCCACAATCCATCAACATGTTAAGGTTGTCATAGTCAAGCTAGAATAACTGAACTTCTTCCCTCTTCCTTTCAGTTTTTTTTCTTTGTTGAAACTTATCTAGTTGTCACATTGTTGACAAAAAGTAGCAAAGCTCTGAGACCCTTTTTCTTTTATATATCACGCATAAATTTAAGATTCATCATGTTATATTAACAGCTTAACAGCTAACAGCAATGCTAATCTTTGTCAGCTAACAGTCTTTTGCCCCCCAGCAGGAAGCTAAGGGGCGGGATCTTGATGATGTCATGTTGCAACATGTCTATAGTCCAGATTTACTAATTAAATCCTGTGTTTGTGTTGCATTTGTTGCATCTAATGCGCCCAGACTGAATCTAAGACATATTGAATACAATTCTAAATAGATAGTAAAACGATTCAATCCTGTTTATGCTTTTTCAGATGATTCAAGTGTAAAATGTTCAGTTTCATTTGCTTTCCTTGAACAAATTCAAATCATAACATGCTGAAAGAAGCAGAATTAAACAAGTTTTTTTCATCCCATTTTTCTTTCTTCACGAGTTTCTGAAAACGTAATCAGCTTTAGACGGAGTTGAACCTTAAATCCCCCATGAGAGTGATGGCTCGTCTTTTCACCGAACGCCTTTTTTTAGAGCCCGCTGTGAATTACGGCCCTCTCAGATTTGTTTTTCCCAGTTTCTGAAGGATTAATTTGCTCAGTTGGCGGCCGAAGCCTCCAGAGAGAAACGTAGAACGGTCACCGATTCCTTTCATGCTGTTCAAACAAACACCCTCTTTTGTCTTAATCACTAATTTAAATTACAAAACTCAATCAACAAACACCTCGCATGTCCCCTGTGAGACAATATTATTAATATAGCATGTTCAAATATGAGGTTTACTTCATCATTACATCGAGAAAGTCTCGAATCAAATGAACACAGAATGTGTAAATTATTAAAATCTGTGAATTTCAAGTCCTAAACTGAAAGATTGGTTGAGAAAATATCAAAATGCACTCTCAAAATGTACAAGTCTGTATTTAAATTAATAGAATCTGAAATATTTTTGGCCTTTTCCCCGTATTGAAACATTTTTGGTCAAAGTTTGAACACTTATAAAAGAGTTCAAAGTCAATATTCTGAATAAATGAAAAAGGTTTTGTTAAAATAAATAATCAACGCCCTCCAGCTGGTGTGATGGTTAAGACTTTGCAGTGTTTTAGTGGTTGGTTTAATTGACCCTCATGGTTACAGTTCAGTTTTTGTGGATTTTTTTGAAGGTCATAACTTAGAATTAATTGTGGAAAACTGGAAATTAGTTGATGTTTTTGTAAACAAATGTAAGATGTTCTAAAAGAAAAATCAGTTTGGGATGCAACTCGCCAAAATCTGATTAGAGCTTATTTAAAGGAAGACTGTAGATGTTAGCTTCTGTGAATATCAAACCACATTAAGGTATATTTGGTGTCTGAACTATTAAGAAGGCAATTATGGGAGTTTTAGATCTGAAGAAACGATTTCTGAGCATCTGAAATGGACAATCCACTGCAAATGTAGAAAAAATGTGGAAGATAAATAATCTTTACAATCCCAGGGTCATTGCTGATGGCTTTTCCAGCTATAGAAATGTTTTTCTGTTAGTCGTTGCTCTGATGGCAGCCGTTTTATTTCAGTAACTTTCAGTAGGAGTTTCTCATTTTGCACTGCAAAACCATAATGTCTTACCAAGTATTTCTGGTCTAGTTTCAGATAGAAATATCATAGTGCATTTGAAATAAGACAAAACTAACTTAGAAGTAAGTTTTCAGCACAATAGATGATCTTGTCTTCAGTCAATAATTTCCTGATGTTGTTGAAAAATGTGATTATTTTTTTCAAGGGTACTGGGATATTTTCACTGGAAACTAGACAAACATATTTGGTAAAAGTTTGTGTTTTTGCAGTGAACAAATTTGTATTGGCCTTGAACTGCAGTTGGGGGCCGCAAAAAAAAATCATGCGTAGGGCCACAAATGGCCCCGGCGCCACATTTTGACCCCTGCAGTTTAAGGCGTTTTACTGCTGACGTAGTTGGGCTGGTTTCTTCTCAGTGGAGGACGGCTGTTTTCAACGCACGCTTCATAACACCAAACTGGTGAATTAAATGTGTAACCGCTAAATGTTAACAATTCGGTAAAATCTGATTAAATCATCAGAATCCAGTCAATGAAACACAAGCGATTAATGAAAAATGCATTGATAATTTGGTGAACAGACTGTGGGATAAATGGTTTATTTATTCTTTTTGGATATAAAACAAAAGAGGTTAAAGGAGCAAAATAAATGCAGCCAAATATTCTTAGTGCGTCATTAAAACCATTAATTCTGCTTTGTACCAAAACAATATGCAGACATAAATAAGCTGATTACAGTCAACTGGAGTAAAAAATATCAGACTTAAAAACAAAAGAGCCACTTTTATCTAGAATAAGTGACACCGTGATGAGACGAAACGCAGCAGCCTGAGGACACCTGTGAGACAGTTAACTGGATTTCAGCAGCATTCATTAATGGCTGACAGTTTGTCAACCTCATTACGTCAATTTGCAGGTTTCTCCTCCAAACTGCATGCGGTGGAGTGACCAGGTGCTGCTGCTCACCTGCTCCACGGCGTTCCTGTAAAGGCTGTCATTAAGGAGCCCATTACTTCTGATTAGCTCTGTTCTGCATAATTAATGAACAGGCAGTTATGTCCAGATGGCTATTTTGCCACAAAGACATTATTCAACCTTGTTGAGCCGGACGTCCACAGAAAAACACTGAGCTGGACTTTTCTAACTGCAGAGATTCAAAGTTTGTTTCTGGGTCAACTTAAATCTATTTAAGTTTTATTTTCCAATTGTCTATACTGTATAACAATTTATCAATAGATTATCCTGACGATTAATCGATTAATTGGACAAAAACATTTACTCTTTCTGCAGATTTTTCATTTACAACTTTTCATACAATATTAGAAATAAACAAATAATTGAATTAATTTTTAAAGAAGAAAATTATTACTTTGATAGTTGATTATTTGATTGATCATTCTGGCCATTAACTGATCAATCAGTTAATTTTGTTGATATTCAGATTCTTAACTTTGAAGGTTTAGTTTCTTAAATGCAAAATGTTCATTTTATTTGTATAGTTTTGACTTAATAACTGCTCTGCACTTGTTTTTCTTCCAGCAAATTGTAATTAATCAAGTTAATGATTACTCGATTACTAAATTTGTTTTGACAATCACATTAGTAATCACTTAATCCTGATTAATCGGCATTATCTGCATTTATTCTGGATTATTTGTAATTAATCCAATTAATCGTTTCATCCCTTTTTTCTACATTTTTAACTTAAATATTGCTCTGCATATGTTGTTCTTTCAGCAAATTTTTAGTTAGTTTTGGAAATTATATTAATAATCGATAAATCACAATTAATCTTGATTAATCGTATTAACAGTTGCAGCCCTAACATTGCCTGTTTTTCTGCTGTCCAGAGTTGCCCTGAGCTCAGTTCCTGCTTCATCACCTGCAGAAGGGAGCGAGTTTTCCTCCAATCCATGCTAAAACTAATTAAAGTTCAGGCTGAGGAACAGGAGGGCGGCTGAGACAACGAGGCTGAGTGAGTGATGTTGGGACGGCAGAGATTAACGAGCAAAGGCAGAGCTCTGTCTCTCAGCCGCTAATCCCTAATGTCACAGATACGCGGTATGCAGGGGTCTTCGTCGGTTAAAGACTACCTTCAGATCTAACCCGCTCCTTCGTCTGCTTCCCCCTCGTACCCTGCTGTACCCTGACTCTTCTCGCTCCCCGAATCAGGGATAAACATGGGGGGGAAACTCAATTTTGCAGGCAAGATGAAAGGCGGTGGAGGGTTGAAAGCAGCAGAGATGGCTGCCGCAACGCCAGGCGAAGAAAAGCGGCGCGGCAGCCGCACGGAGAGCTGCTATTTTTGACGCTCTTTAAATGTCACGAAGGGCCTTCCACTAAATTTGTTTTGCACCTTGTTAAAAAGTTACACGCGGAGAAGTTGGAAAATTCAAATCACTTATTCAAAGAACGGTTATTTCTGCTACGTTCATGGTCACACTTTTTCTTCAGCTTGTTGGTGAAGCTTATTCATTCCTTCAAAAAGAGAAAAATATCTTTAAAATAAGGTTTAATTTAGTTTTTATTTCCATTTTTCATTCCCAGTGATAATAAGCTGGCTAACTGATGTCCCGATGTCTGCAGGAGTGTTCACAACTTTCAGAGCAGATAATCAGCGCTGCAGTTTCTAACTTCTACAAAAATATATATTTTATTCATATTCATTAAAACTGTCACCATGTCATGACAGTATAACACCAGACAGATAATCTGTGAAAAAATCTACTGCAAAACTAGTCAAAAACAACCAATCAGAGCCAGGAGGCGGGTCTTACCGCTGTCAATCATCTCTTGTAACTGCAGCTAAATGAACTAATAGCAGAAAATCAACTTACAGTTAAAGTTTATCCAGTGGCTATGCTAATTAGCATTAGCATTTATGGCAGGTTGTGGTGTGACGGGGGCAGCATGAGAGTGATTGAAGGCGCTAAGACCCGCCTCCCGGCTCTTATTGGTTGTTTCTAACTGAGAGGCTTATTTTTGTTGCTTTAACAAGAATTTCACTAAATTCAAGTAAAAATTTTCCTTCAAATCTATGGATGTGGGCCACTAAAATAAATTTCAAACATCTGAATAGTCTGAGACCAAAATAAAACCAAAACAAAAAACACAATGATTACACTTTAATACTGTAACATGTTATTTAACGAATAAAAATGAATATTAACAGAACAGAAAACACCAAGATAAAATAAATAAAAGAGTTTAGCACTTCTTAATTGCAATCATTTAAGGTCAGACTTTTGGACTTTATGGTTGTCAAGCTTGATTTTCTTTGCCTTAATGTGAGGCAGAAATGTCTCACCAAATATTTGGGTGATTGTGACGGAGTATTAGGGTCAGAGGAGACAGAACAATTAAAAAAGGGAAGCACATTCCTGCTAAAAAACTTGGAAATTCTCAGCAAATTTCTGAGTCAAACATTTTCTAGAAAAAAACTTGGTCATTTTTAAATTCTAATTTTCAAGAAAAGATAAAACATATTCCCAGTTTACAAAGTCAAAAATTTGCTAGATAAGAACTCAGAAATATTGAGATTAATTTCAGAAATTTTCAAGAAAAAAATAAGAAAATATCTGAGTTTGAAAAGTTTCCAATTTTTTGTCTTGAATCTCAGAAAATTTGCAGCCAAATTGAGTTTTTCCTAGCAAGGTTTAAACCTGTGAAACTCCCTTTTTTTTTCTTTGTTTTTTCTCAAAAATGTCTTGAATTTTTAAACTCAGATATTCCTGATTTTTGGGGCGTAAACTTGCTCCTGTTTCCCCATCTGCGCGTTAGTTTGTCGTAGGTTTGTTCTACCTGAGTCCCGTTTCCTCGTGAGCGGAGCCATCTTGTCTCCTGTGGGAGAAGCTAAGCTAAGTGGCTGAAGCTTCAGCTGGAGCGATTCCGGGACGTTTCTGTTCTTCTTCTCCTGTTAAAACGAGACGAGAGGTTTTCAGCGCTGACAGGCCGAGTGACCGGCCAGTTATTTCCATCCAGACTGAATTTATTCCAGGAAGCTTCATGCAGCCTGGCAGCTTCCTGCTCAGATCCTGTCAAAGTTTGAATTGGTTTTGTGGATTTGTTAAATCGTATCAGGATGAAGCGTCTCTCTGGTGACGGAGGATTTATCTCGTTGTAGTGGAAACGCCTGCAGGCTGAGCCGGATCAGGAGCCGACAACATCTTTTCAGCTCCACTGGGTTTTATTTTTAGCTTCTGTTTCACAGCTATCAGGAATCTATGCTACATGTCTGTAGCGAATGGGCAGCTAACTCTTCAATCTCCCATGGCAACCAATCAGAGAAGCCTTAACAATTTCTCAGATCTTCAACTTTTAAAACTCTGCAACATTTCTGAAATTAGTCAAAAATTTCCAAGTTTTTTGGTGAAATTTTACTCTTTTTTTTTTCTCTACCTACAGTAGACCTAATATGTTTAATATCATTTTATTTAGCAGTAACATTTGAACATTTCTCAGTTTAATATCAATTTTCAAAATCAGAATTTTCCAAAATTATTGTAGAAAATTTCTGAGATAAATCTAAAAATTTGTGTTTTTTGTGAAATTTTCAACTTTCTCGAGTCTTTTTCTTGGAACTGGATCTCAGAAAGTTTCTTGTCTTTTCAAAAAAATTTCTAACATTAATTTCAAAATTTCTGATTTTTATTAGCAGGAATCTCTCCCTCCTGTTTCTTTCTGTCTACTATGGCCCCAAAATGGCCCAATTAATTCCCAAAATTAATTCATTTCGTCGCTTCAAACAAAATTAAAAGCATTTTTAAGTTAACCAAATCTTTCAGTTCCAATATATTCATATTAAATTCTCAGCTTTCTTTCCCGTTGCCCCTCTATTTCTATACAAGTCAAATACGAAACAACAAATGAATGATATGTCTTGATTAGAAGTTCAGTACTTTTTGTTTTGTGTATTTTGTGCTACATGAATGAATCCTGAGAAATATTTCAGGTTTTAGATTTAAAAACTGTAAAAATGTTAGAGAGCAGCTGTGGGATTAAATGTTAGCTGAACGGATAACGAGTTGTCAGAGCCGACGCTCGTCTCAGCAGACAGCTGAGAAAACCAACAGAACCGAGAAGGCCTTAATTAAAAATAAAAACGCCTGAGCCTGTCCAGCTGTGAAGCAGAGATGTAACAAACACTCGCTCTGTTGGTCACAAGTAACAGACAGGCAGGTCTGCTATGAAGTTATTTAATTAATGAAAGTGTTTATCAGACGCAGGAGAGAGAAACGTTTATATTTAAAGGCGTCGATATTTAATGTCCATCTGCTTGTTTTTGATAAATCTAAATCCTGATCTGGATTATTCTGCAGGGAAAAGACGGTTTGTTGTTATGGTTTAAACTGATGGTCGGGAATGTAGGCTTTTGCTTTAAATTGTATTTTAGTTTTAGTATTCTGTGTCTTGGTGACATTTTAGCTCTGAACAACATTTATATCAATCTTTGGAAAATGTCTTGCTAAAAGTGAAAAACAATCTCAAGGTGAAACTAGCACTTTTTCCATCCATATTAAAGAATTATTGACATAAAACAAGCTGCTGTGTCTTACTGAAAAGTTACTTGTAAGTTAGTTTTCTCTTATTTCAAATTTTCTTAGATATTTATACCAAGATCTGTACAAAAGTCCTTGGTAAGACTTTGTGTTTTTGCAGTGTATGCAGTTGATGAGGCGACTCCACAGAGAATTTAAAATTCAAAACTAGAAACTGCTCCTGGTTTTCCACACGCGCATGTATAAGGTGAAGTTTTGCATCTTTCTCAATCTTTTTTCTATGAATTCCCATTTCCAGATGGGGGTTGGGAACATTTTCCAGCTGGGTAAAAACATTTCTCTGCACTGAATGGTGCAGATGGAAGAACTCCGTGAGGTTCTGGTAAAAGTACAGAACCTGAAACTCTGATTGGAGCAGATGTAAACATCCCCTAATAGTGAGGTCAAACTGAAACACGTCGTCCTGCTCAGGGCACCGGAAAATGTCAAGAGGTCTCCAAAGCTGCATTTTTATACACACACATCGATAAATTTAAATCTGGAGCGGTTTCAGTAGCAACCAGCAGGCGGACATGGCCGTCCCCCGAGCATTTTGGTAAAACTGTGTTTAAAAATCAGGAAGGAAATTGCCTTCAGCATCTTTAGGGCTACAAGATGTCAAACTCTGGAGACGGAGGAAGTTTTCTCAGGAACTTTTTAAAAACACACAAGAGAAGAGAAGATAAATATCAGGTACCACATAGATTTATTTTATCCACAACAACAGCAGGTTGATGAAAATGTTTTACATGAAATATTACAGGAGAAACCCTCGGATTTCCATCGCAGCGCCTCATTTTATGCTTTATTAAACACGTTAGAATAAGTTTATTGGTTACACAAAACATGTTCAGTTTCTGAGCAAAGTCGTTCATTTTATTCACTCACGCGTGAAAATGGCTGCATCAGATTCACATTTATGTAAGCAGAAGTGGCGCCTCCTGCACAACCAACGATTATGCAGCAAGTGGTTTCTGTATGGCAAGTCAAGAACCAAAGACTTACAGCACATACAGTGGCTTTTTAAGGTTTGTTTTTAAAAAGATATTTTTGATCTCATTTTTGTGTGCTATGATGGGACAAACAAATTTCCAAAGTATCTTGTTGCTTAAAGCCATCTCGTTAGCTTGCTAACATATTTTAGCAACAAGGTTCCAGTTAATTTCAGAAATTTTAAAGAAGAAACTTGGAAATCTGTTTCCAAGGTAGCAACGAGACACTTGACCTTTTAGCTAGCTATATTGCTTGCTAAAATAATTTTTAGCTAGCTAAATTATTTTCCATCTGATTTTATTGAAATTTATCTTAAAAAGATTAATTTTTAAGTGTGGAAATAAAATGTGAACTAATAATAACTACTTATTAATTATTTATATTTCTATTCAGTTTGAGTTATTTAGCTAAACCAGTTGACCAGATGGACCGGAGGGCCACTTTGGTTGCTAGGTAACGGGGTGGAACTCCTGAGGTTGCTAGGTAGCAGACTGGGCTTTGCTGGGGTTGCTAGGAAACGGTGCAACATGATATTACATTCTGGAGGTTTTAGAAATGGCTCAAAACATTAATTTATTGTCAAACTTATTTGTGAGGGTTTTTTTAAGCGCTTGGCTGTTTTTAGAAGCAGTAAAAACTCAAATCGAAGCACAAAAACTTACAAAATGTAAAATTTGATCAACACATCCCCTTTAAAGCCACAAACCAAACACTGCTGTGGGATTCAGCTGACGGCAGAGCGGGAACTGTCACAGTGTCGAGCTTCATAATGTAATCTGTACACTAAATAGGAATCAGTCACAGAGAATACCAGAGACGACACTGCGGATGTTCCTCCGACTGCCGCGCGGCCGATTTTTCGCTTAAAGCAGAATGTCACTGCTAGCCCTGAGGCTGAGGTGGCATTTTAAAGCCTGACCTTCTCCAATCTGCCGGTCAAGTGGCTAGAATCCGTCACTCTTTGAGCCGCCCGCCTGGCAGGAGGCGCCGGCCGCGATGCAGGAAGGTCAGCGTGAAAAACTCAGGCGAGAGAACGGAAAATGGCTAAATGCAAATCCAAATGTCAACTTTTTTTCAACATTTTACTATTTCATGTTTCAGCAAAAATGAAAACTTCTACATGTAAACCAGTAAACATGTTCTGGAGATTAATCCAATCAGTTAATCAGATGATATTTAAACTTTTTTTATTACGTTATTAAAAATACATGAAAAGTCTCTGATTTCAAGTTTGAATAGATGAATTGATCGGATCATTTTAACGTTAAACACTTTATTTGAAGCTTTAAGGCTGACATGACGCGTCAGGAAAATGAAGGAGTCTTCATGAATGTTTAGTACTGTTAAATAATGACTTTTAATTTAAACATTCATGCTACTGACGGCATCATGTCAGTCTTATACTCACCTCCTCAACTAAAGTTACCAAAATGTTTAGAATAAACTGAAATGTTTGATAGAAAACAAATCTCTATTGCTGTTTCTCAACATCAGATTAGCAGTTTTTAACAGCCGCAGTACAAAATGTGATGAAAACAAATTAGCGATCAGTGATTGGTGGATTCGTAGAGCGGCAGGTTTCCACAGACTGACTGAGAAAAGAAATTCAATTGCTTCTGTTTCCCACGAAGCCTCTGCTGCTCCGCGAGCCTCGGATCAAATCCAAAGACAAACACAACAACACTTATTAGATTCCTCTTTCATTTCATGACACTCATAGAAACCTCTGGGGGTTTTTACTCTGATCTCTCTGGTTGTATGACAGCAGGGATTAGAGTCAGAGCAACCAGAACCGAAAGGGTTGGTGCTGACGGTGACAAACATTCACTTTAAATACATTTCCTTTAAACCATTCAGTCCAACAGAACCACTTCATATGCAGAAATGTCTGCAACAATTCAATCAAATCATATCTAAATAATTTCAGTTTCAAAAGTCAAAAATGATCAAATTTTGGAAATTTCCTGAGTTTGAAAAGTTGCCATTTTTAACATTTCAAACTCAGATTTCTGATTTCTAAAATTTCAGACATCAATCTCAACATTTCTGATTTGTTTTGAGCAAATTCCTGAGTTGCTTCTAGGATATTTCAGAAATATTTTGGCAGAAATCCACTCCTCTGTTTCATATTTCTTTCCATCTACAATGGCCCTCGTTGATATTTGTTGCTGTTTACATTTTTTCCTTGCTGTCTTAAAGACATTTATTTTTTAAGTTGAAGAATAACTAAATGTTGTCTTTGCTTTTCCTTTAGTGTTTGCATTTTATTCTGAAGGATGAATGTTTTTACAACCCATGCATATTGAGATTTGTTCCTAATAATGAAACCAGACAAACAAACTTATGGTGTCAAAAACCCAAAAGGAGACTATCACAGACAGAATCCCGTTTTTATTTGAAGTGACTCCAAACGGTGTGAGTAAAAAACAGAGTTCAGTCCAGCATTTGAGTATTCAAAGCTTGTTTCTGTGCATTCCCTGTTGGCTGCTTGTTAACAAAAACACAGCAGACAGAATCAGTTCAGACAATCTGAAACTGAAGCATTTTTCTTCCCAAGACAACTGATCCATTAGGACTTTCGTGAGCCGCCTGCCAGTGCGGATGTTGAACGCTCTGCATTCGGCGGCCGCTCCGGGGTCGGCAGGTAGCTCACCATCACTATCAACATTTACGGTGATTAACGGCTGTAATTCCTCATTAGGGCTACGCAGGTTTAGACTGACAGCCTAATTGACAGTCTCTCTTGATACCAGCAACCGTGTAAGCGGCTGCTGGTATCAATTACCCGAGAGTTGTGGACGTGACCTCAAAGGGCTGCCAAGCAGGCGGGAAAACGTCAGAGTCGGCGTTTTTACGGAGGAGAAAAGTTGATGTGAGGAAAAATCAGAAGTAGCTGCATCTTTGACGGAAACTGTTTTCCTTAAGGCCATAATTAACAGCTAGACAAGTTAAAACAGTGCAGATCTTTTAGAAGAAACTGTCGAAATAAAATTATAAAATCATTTTTTACTTCCACAGTCAGAGATTGCTAGTTGAAGAAACATTTCAATAAGATGATAAAAAGATAACTTTCAATAAAAAATGCCTTTAAGTACCTTGTTATTAAAATAAATCAGCTAGCTTATATTAGCCACCTGAATCTCTTAGCTCGCTAACATACTTTAGCACCAAGACTAAAGTGCGTTTGGTTTGTTGGATAGAATTTAATCAATAAATTAATTAAATATTAGACTTTCCATTTAAATATTTGTTTAAACAAAAATCTAACTAATTTTGTTTTAAAAGCAAAATTCAACATCATTCCAAGCTGTAATGGCTGCACATGTTGCCATAGAAATGAATATAACATATTTAAAAAGATTTTGGCTTTGACAGTTTGACAATGTTTAAATTAGCACCTGAAATTTAGCTGAATCTTTCAACTGACATTTTGTTGTTTAGCTAAGCTAATATTAGCTGGTTAGCTATCAGGCTAGCTGCTATTTTGATCTCCTTTTGGAAATTTTCCACAAACAACCTAGTGTCAGAAACATTACATATTATTATTTAAGGAAAACTGTCATGAATATAAATGTCTTTTTTCCTGACGTTCTGCTACAGAAACTGATCTACTTTAATAACAAACAGTTGCATGTCAGGATTCTTTAGATATTCTGTGTTTTCAGGATCTGTTAAGGTTCGTCTAATGATGAGTGGCTCTGAATGACAGATCGTCTCTATCGGGACGGTAAAAACCTACAGAAGTCACTTTACTAATGAGAGATTGCTATTTTTAAATATTGATCATTTCCTAAACATCTGCAATCTGTGACTGCACGTGCAAAACGTAAAGTCTGAATTAAACCTGGTTTGAGTGCAGCTTCACAGGTGGCAGAAGAGGATTTTTCTTCCCCTGTAGCTTTAACAGATTTCACAGATGATCTTTTATAGCTGCTGCACTGTTTATGCTGTCAACGTAGCTGTCATGTTTGAGGGAAGCAGCTGCTGGCACTTCCTCCACTGTGGGGATAATGGCTGGAAGTTGAGATGACAGTAGAAAAGTTTCAGTCCACATCTTTCCTTTCACTTACTTGCTTTACTTTTTTTAATTTGGTGCTTTTGACATTTAAGTCAACTGCTTTAAATTTGAGGTGAAATCAGATCTAATCTGTAATTATTTATGTTCCCGTAGAGCATATTAAATTTGTAACTAACAATGAGTAAAAACATTTCGTCTGTTCCGATTTTTCAGCTCTAGTTTGTTAAGATTAAAGCTCACCTATTATGTACAAAACATATTTTTTAGCAATGAATCACAGTTTTGTTCTAACCGTGATTACATATTATTATTTGATATCATAAATAATTATATAATAATACCTTTAATAGGTATTAGCTATTAAAACAGCTAACACCTTAGCTGTTTTATGACCATGTCACTTTAAATCCACATAAGGTGCTACTGGCCACGCCCCCCCATCTCAACTCCGACATGAAAATGGCTACAAACTCGTTTGCATTTATTTAACGGTTCATCTTTGAAAACCAGCAGTGGAGCCTCCTGCGCAACCAACAAGAAAGCGGCATGTGGTCCTGGATGGTAAGTCAACAACAAAACACCTTGTACAGAGCATACAGCGGTAAAACCAGCTGGTCAACTGTGCTGGAACTCAGCTTGGGTTGCTAGGTAACGGGAGAGCTCCACTGGGGTTGCTCGGTAACAGTGGAATGTAACAATAAATTCCAAACGTTTTTGAAGCGGCTCATTTTCCACATCAAAAGGTTTTAACCTATCACCAAAAATCATGTGGGTGTTTTTTAAGTGCTTGAATTGAAAAAGCAGTAGAAACACAAATGTAAGTATAAAAACCCGCAAAACGTGAATTTTGCATAACAGGTCCTTTAAAAATCAGAGGAAAGCTCTTGCAGTTCTCAAGGCAGTGAGAGAGAACTACACTGTTCATCTATAGTCAGTCAGTACATCGATCCAATTAGTCAGCAAAAACAATGGGGTGAAAATAGAAAATCTTTTTGAAAAACAGTCAGAAAAAGCTTCCACATTAATTCATCTTATAGTGGATAAATGACTAAATCAGTGAAGTGTTTGTGAACTGAGGAGCTTTTTCTCAGCTAAATTAAGGTCACTGACATCATGGGACTCGGGTGCATTTAAATGTTATGTGACTCTGTCCAAATGCATAACTAATAAATGTCAAAACCTCTCTTGAAAGTCCAATTAGTGTTAGAGTGTTTCTGCAAATATCAGGTCACTGCAATTAAAGGGTAAGTTGCCACAGGGTTTTTTTTAACTGCATGACAAAAGTTCATAGCATTAAAATCCAACTACAGCAAAACACAAAAACAAAAAAAATTGATCTGAGAACTGTTTATGGACCATTTAGCTGTTCATAAACAGTCTGTGGAAATGTTCACTGATAGTTTAACTTTCCAAATATTACACTAAACAAAAACAAACATGAAGCTTCTAAGTTAAGCTTTAATAATAGCTATTATGAATATGTATGAAGTGATGCTTCCCATCCCTAAATAAATCACGACAGTACTGGATTGGGTAAAGCATAATTTGTCTCTCACTCAGAGAGAAAATAAGGAATGCAGTTACTGCCACAAGTCTTCTTTAGTAAACAGGAACACACTTCCTAACTTAAGATTCCATGTAGTAAGAAGTTATTTTATTCTCTGACTACCTCAGAAACGGAGTTACAAAGTGAGCAGCAGCAGTGATGTTGGCTCCAATGCAATAACTAATGTAGACAACTTACAGACCACATAAAAATGTTTGGGAAAACACAAGAGAGCAGACACGTCTGTTCAGAACAAACGGTTCTGCCTGCTGAAAGTCACTGAACATTTGTCCGAACCCTGCATTAGACAGAGACATTGCATCAGCATCAAGGAAACAAAAGGTTGTCAGACCTCCTCTGGACAGTCTAACCTGGTTTCTGTTATTTTGGGAACCAACGTTGCAACATTGGTTTCATATCCAGCTGCTCTGGTTCACTAAGTCAAACCAGTCAAACCCTTTGAGCAACCTGTTCCCCTCCTGGCCTGCAGGGGCGCTGCACCAAGAACCACTGAAGGAAACAACAGAAACTCTGAAACAGACACTGAGCGCAACTTCCTTCTTTACAATGTAGAAACAAAAATGGAGGCATCTTATTTTAGCCGTTGTAGGATTTATTTTTTATCTTTAGCTAAAGACCACTAGTCATTTCTAACACTAGTTAGAAATAACTAGTGTTTGTTTTGGTTGTATTTACCCAGAATGCCTTGCTCTGTAGTCCACTACCTGCTCTTGGAGCGGTCGCTGCTCTGCTTTTTATACAGTACTAATATATTTGCACTAGAAACTGGACCAAAACCTCTTGGTAAGATTTTGTTTTTACCAAAGCAAACCGAATCCAGCAGAATGACGCCCTCATGTAAAAGAACTAATAACAACCCAAACCAGAACAGATTACCAAATTCAACATTTTACTACTTCCACTCAGGTTTGTGCAAAACAACAACAGCCGCCAATCAGAGGAGCCTCAACACTTTTTTCCATGTCAACACGTCTCTCCTCCTGTTCTGCAGACTCTGACACCGGCAAAGCCCTGGGTAGCCGGGTTTCTGCCAAGCATGCAACATGACTGTCACTTTCACAATGCAGCTTGACATGGCAGTCCCACCGCCGCGCTGCAATTTGTGTGATAAAAGCTGCCGGCTCAGACAGGAGAAGAGCCACACAAGCAGTGCAATAAACATAGTTTATTCCGCCTTTATTTCCTGCTCATAACTTTGGAAAATGTGGCTTATAGCAGCTGATAAAGTGGGAGACTGTTTCCAGCTTCCTGCTCTGAAATGAAGGAGAATCTTTGGACCCAATGGACCACGGTTTCAGTCCAACTCCAGCTGCGGTATTTAAAGGATGTTTTGAGTTTTAGTTCTATTTTATTGTGCCTAATTCTGTTACTTCTATTTAGTTTTTAGAGTGTGTCTGCCAGGTTTTATTAGTACAGAAGACACCATTTTAAAAAGATGGATTAAATTATTATTGAACAACTCACTCTGGGTTTTTCTCCAAACGTTTGCTGTTGCCATTTTGTGGACTAGCACAAGTGCACTAAATTGATATGGGTTGATGTAAACTGCATGTAGGAAAATAACCAAAATTTACATCATTTTATGTCTAAAATTTCATTAAGTTTCAGTTGGTTTTATAGACAGACAATATAGCTTCTGTTTATATTTCTACTGCTTGCTTTCTGCATAGAGGCGTTGCAACGTGACATCACACATGCTAGAGGCTAGATAACTACTTACCGACAATCAGCAGCATTGGTTTTAGCTGTCAACATAAAGCGCTACATCTTAAATGTAAGCGTGATATACGAAAGGAAAAAGGGACACAGCACTTTGCTACACGGTCAAAAGGTTTTCCATTTAATAAGTTAGTGAAAAGTTTTAATAAAAAATTGTGAGGGAGAAGGAAGTAGGTCAGTTATGCTAGCTTGACTATGACAACCCTAACATGTAGATGTGCTGCAGATTTAGGTGTGTTTCAGTTCCAGTAAACGTAAAAAACTGCGACCCACACACCAACTCTCTGACAGATCATCAGAAGAGTTTAAATTAGCTGAATTAGCTAATCAACCACCGCTGTGTTCTTTAGATCACTTATTAATAATCAGAAACTAAACATCAAGTCTGAAAACATAAAACTAACTGAATGTTCTGTTCTTTGTGTGGGAAAGTTTTGAGTAGTTTTTGGTGTCAAATCTTGATATACTAGTAGAGCTGTTGTCAGTCAGTTGCTCTGGCAACTGGCTGTTGGCGTAGCCGACACAGAGCATGAAAAACTAAGAATACAAGAGGTTCTTTAACGGTTTTCTGTGTTATTTTTCCCTCCCCTGTGGCGCACTAATATCAACACCTCCAGGTTTCGTTTTTCTAACGGATGGTAAACAAAAGAATAGTTGTTCTGCCCTCCAGCGAAATGTCCAGATGTAAACAATATCATACAATGTGTCTACAGTCAGTGTCATTGCGGGGACAAACATGTTAACCATGAGGGATGAAACAACAAATAAATTTACGAGCCATCGGTAAATATGCGAACATGACAGAAGTTCTGCCAACGTGCAATTCAAGACTTTATCTCTGAAGCCATCAGTCACAGGAGAGTCACCTTCAGTCGGTCTCTCCGACACACACACACACACACGCACACACACACACACACACACGCACGCACGCACGCAGGATGACATGTATTTGATAAGATCTGATTAGCTTAAAAGAGCCACCTCTTTGCCTGTAATTAATTCATCAGAGAGAAGAGGAGGTTTTCACTTTAAAGCCACATCTTCTGCCCCATTTAACCGGATAATAGCAGAGATTTTATGATGTTTTCATTAAAGGGCGACCTTGCCTTTCAAGGTGTTGGCAGCTTTTTCACAGAGACAGCCACTGAGCAAATGAAGGGTGGTGTCAACTTTATTTTGATGGAGCTGCTGGCTCAGAAAATTCAGTGTCGCCTCAGTTCATGAAACCAAAGTTGGAGCAAAAACTGAATGCAACGCCGAGCGTCTTTCACGTATGTGAGCACAAGTCACCAACATACCAGAGAAAACATGCAAAATGTCGCTCAGCACTCATAGGAAGGAGTCAAACCATATGAAAAACCAAAACAAAATCCCAATGATTACGACAGTAATACAAAGACAAATCAATCCACTGATAGATACGATTAGTATAAACAATGTTAAAACATAATGCAAAACTCGTTGAAATGTCAACGTCTAAAACGAGAAGGAAAACGTGTTAAAATTTCAGTTTCTTATTAGTACGAGATGCAAAACTCATTAAACATGAATATTTTTCAAAACGAGAAGTTTTAACAAAAGACTTTCTTGTTATAGCGAGATACAGATGAGGAAGTTTTGTATTTATCCCATCTTGAGAATTTCTACAAGACGAAGAGCATGATCTCATGCAAGTTACATTAACTGCCTTTAACTACACAAAACTATCCGTAAATATCCTATTAGATATTTAGAGCATCTTCCGTCAGAGGCTTCTTCAGAGTCAGTGCAGTACAGACTGCTACAGAAGATCTTTCCTCATAATCTTTAAAAACTCTGAAGAATCTAAATTAATAAGTTACATTTAATTTTCCAATTGAAGCTATGGATATTAAAGTCACTGCACTTTGTTTGTACCATTTTTAACACTTGACAAAAACAGTCAGCAGCTTGTTGGTGTGAAATGATCCGATCCTCTGCAGCTTGGTTTGGCCTCATGAAGTTAGCAGAACAGACAGCATCTTTCCACTTGACTGGAATGTGGCCAGTTGGAGAAGGCCAAGTCATCCATGGTGAGAAAAGTCATAATCTGACTTCAGAGCTGCCAAGTGGGTCTGTGGCTCCGGCTCCCAGCATCTCTACTGCTGCTTTGACGGGAAGGTTCCGTCCGTGGAAATGGAGCAGAACCTCTTGAGGAAACAGATGCTCAGAGTCGCGGCTAAGCTAAGTTGCTACAAAAAGCCTAAGTGGAATTAATGGATATTTATTTATTTTTACTCAAGCTGCTGCCGCTAACGCCCGACTCCTTCCTGTTATTTTATTATATTTATAAGAAAAACATAAATTTGGTGCTCAACTTCCCTGAGCCAACACATCAAAATAGATCACCATTTAATGCCCATTATTTTTACCATTCTTATTTTAATCACGCTTGAGTAGCTGTAAATTTAAAATTAACTTTATACATAAAAAGTTTCATAATTACATTAAATTTTTAAAGCTTTTAAAACAAATGCTTACTTCAGCCGTTGGCTTCTGGGGAGATCCGACCTGCTAGCGCTAGCTAGCGAGCTGGTCTCCACGGCAACCGTTGGTGGAGCGCCGGCTAGCCCCGAGCTGGTCTCCACGGCAACCGCAACCGTCTCAGAAGGCTAGTAAAGCTGAGGATTATTACAAAATGTGACCGAAACAGAAAGGAAACATCTGATTTTCACGGTGAATGGGAAGGTTTCTTCTCGTTCTTTACCCTCCTGAAAGACTCAGACGTGGTTCTCATTTGTGAGGCGGCGGCAACGTGGAGAGGTGCGTCACACTAATGCTAATGCTAACAACCAGGCAGCCACTACTAACGGCATGACCCGGAAGTTAAAGGCGAGTTTGCACAAACAACAATCTTTCTTTAAACGATTTCAAAGTTAAAGTAAAACCCTGGAAGTGGATTTATTTTACATTATTTATCACCGTTGCAATAGGGTTTGTATTGGTGCCTAAAATCCATAAAAATGATTGACTTTTCAAGAGTCAAAATCAAGTTTGGAAAGTGATTTCTGTATGAAGCCCTTTAAAGTGGTTCAATCTGAGCAGTTCTGTAATAAAGTGCACTTTAACGTTTGATTAAAATCCTAAATTTTAAAAGCGTATTGGCTTTTGGAAATTAAGAAAAAGAAATAAAAACATTTTCTCACTGTCTGTAAATCAAACCAAATTCCAGTTAGATTTATCAAAATTATTTCCATTTGGAAACTCCCAGAAAATGAGCAAAACCATTTTTTAGAATTGTTTTTATAACTTTCCTGGACCAGCCAAATGTATATGGCGTGTTTAAGAGCTATTTCAAAAAATAAGATGTTATATTTTAGTTCACATTCTACCTGCTATAAAATGTAAGAAACTATAACAAAAATATTAACAGTAATAAAGTACTGAATTGAAAGGAGCAGTTATGAGTAAAAGCTTTACAAGTTTTCTGAAGAAAGAGATAAAGTCCTGCTTTCAAAATAAAAATGTGCGCTCTTGAATTATGGCAGAAAAATTCCTCCATAAAGCTGTTGTAAACATGGTGCAACATAGGGCACCATTTGTTAAAAATCGTTATGGTGGAAATGTTTAGATTGTTATAAAATGCTGCATATCGACATTTATCTGCTTCCTACGTCTTAAATCAATAAATTATAATTTATTATGAGAAACCTGGTAGTTTTTTGCATTAATCGGTTCCCAGGAAGCAGCTCTGTGTTGACTCCTGAGCCTCCATCAGCCACGTGTCTCCCAACGTGTCTCCAGAGTTACTCTGTCAGGCTGTTTGTCCCAGCCGTCCACCTGAATGTCACCTGGAAATCGATTGACGAACACGCTGGGCTGTGTCATGCGCGCTGACAGGAATATAGTCTAATGCTGGACTGTATATCCCAAAGACCTGTCACCATGTTGTCTGTCCAGCCCGTTTGGAAGAAATGGCTGACTTCGCTGCAGAGTGAGATGTGATAGGTTGAAAAACTATTGTATCTCCAGTGCCGGTTCTAAGTTGTTTTGTAAAGTTACTCATATGATTTTTATACCATAAGAGTTGACAGAAAAAATGTTTAGAAGTCTTTCTGTAAGGAAATTGCAACCCACACATCAGGAATCAGCTAGTAAGCCTTTTCTGAGATTAACTGAGTTTAAGGTAATGCTAATATTTGTAGTCTGTACATTGAGACATTTTTTAGGCAATTCCTCCTTTTTGTGAATAAGTAGTTTGTCAGAGTTTGTGTGTCATTTGTGTACCAAATAATTGTGATTTTTTTCTCCTGTGTTTTAAGGGTTAACAGAAACACTTTACCAAGCAGTTATGTGTGTATTTATACACATGTATGCAATGATTTAAAGCCTGAAATGACATTTGAATTTAAAATATGGATTGGGATGCATAAAAAGAACATATCCTAAATGCAGCGAGGAAATAAATTATGCATCTATGCAAAGCACTAAACATCTTAAAGAAAAAACTGCAATAAAAGACAGGGCTTAGACTCCAAGAGACTCTGACTGCAATCCTGCCTCAGATGTATTAAAAGAGAAAAAAATATGTTTTGTATTTGACACATCTCCAATAGCACACTGAGAAATGCCAAGTGCCAGAGGCAGTGGAAACTTTACCGACAAACTTTCTCCAAGTAGCAATCTCTGTCTGCTTTGACCCATTGTGTCCTGAGGGACTCGACTCCGTCTCCTGCTGCTCCTGCTCGGCCTTTCAGCTCGCAAGAATAAGCAAGCCACTGCGCTGCTGCTGCTGCCACTTAGATCAATGCCGCCTTTGCAAGATGCTCCGCCACAGAGATCACTAAAGACCGCTGGTGTTGTGACACAATCCGCACTCTGCAGGAAAGTGGGCCGTTTTCTGCAGACCCATCACATGTAGAGCTCAATCTGTGCTTTTGTGTCCACTTTGCCATTCTGACCACAAAGCATGAGTTATTTAACTGATTCTGTTGATCCTGATTTTGACGTTATTTGCGCTCAGACTGACCGTAAAACTACACCAATTGGATTTACGAAAATAAATTACCTTCCAGTCTTAAAAGATATTTTTGTGTCAGGATGAAATGGTTTTTCTACCGTATGAAAATTGGTGTATTTTGCAGTTTGTATATAGCAAAAACGTGCCGTAGGTACAGACCTCCTCATATGATGTGCAGCTGCCTCTCATGGGACAATTCACCTGAAGTTGAGTTTGTTGGAAATCAGTAAAATCACCCACTGCAGTTTCCCATAACGCTGCATATTTACACAGCCGCTCTTAAATATAAGACCCTGACGACAACAACTCAATGAGACGCCAGCATCTCCTCTGACTGGCTGAATAATTCATATATCTCATGAAACTCTACATCCGCCTCTGCTGTGACTTTTGATGGCTTATTTTATGGACACACAGCATTTGCCAAATAGTTTTTTTCCTGATAACAAAATGTGCATAACGATGAAACTCCCATTCATCGTCATGATGGTGCCAAACTCAACAAACAAAATAAACATTAGTTTTGCTAACGCTAAAGCGCTAATGTCAACCATGAAGGAAACTTCTCTGTAGCTAAACAAACTTTGCCCCTTCAAAATAAGAGCATGAATATAAATATCAAGCTATGTGAATAATTCTTCAAAAAATCAAAACGTTTGCACAGATGTCAAACTTTATTCAACTGGACGTTTGCAAAACAGCCAAGTAAATAAGCATTTTAGAATTTATCTAGAAAAATGTTATTTAGGGGAAGCTAGCTGTGCTAAATGATTTCAAACTTAGCTAAATAATGCTAAACTAAACATTCGCTCCGGTGTAAGCAGATTAGCAGAATTTGCATATCATCAGAAATGAACTTTCATGAAATGAAATTCTCATGTGACGTCACATCCAGGAAATTTGTAACCGACAGCCATCTTGGTGGTGTCCATAACTGTCATGACAGTTGCTATGGAGTTGCCAGGACAACAATACAATGTGTCGATGCCAACAGAGGTGATTTTGGTGATATGTATTTCTCTTTTGGAGTGGTCAGGCGTGTAAACATACTTTGTTGTTGTTGGTTCATCGATGCTTTGCGCTGCGCTTGCCTACCAAGATGACGGGTTCAAACTTGTGGGAACTCAGAATATTTCTGAGAAAATACAAGAAGAAGTTGCAATAAACCAACTTAAAGTGATGTTTTTTAGCGCTGTAAGTTATTTCTGGGCAGATCTTTGTTCAGAGTTTACCTGAAATGTGATTCAGCTTGAAACTGGCTGCAGTATTTCATTTTCTCTCCAGCAGTTTGTTTCACTCAGATCTGAGAATCTTCTGCCCACCAGGTCATTTATCAAAGGTCAAATAGTTTTCAGACTGGAACTCTCTTGAACAATTATCTCCTCGGACTGGAGCACTCGTCCGCTTTGACATGTCGGTTCTGAGACGCAAGCGGCTGTGAAGGACATCAATTTTCCAAGATGGCTTCTGGAAGGTGAGATATGCCAGATTGTGAGGAGAACGATTGATTTTCTGGACAGCCGCCCAGGTGCAAATCTTTCCAGGAGACTAAGACAGTCATGAAGTGACAGAGTGGAGTAAAAATACACATGAACGGGGAAGTTTTAAGGTGAAGCAACACTTGCATCTCTGACTTTACACAAAGAAACTCCTTCTGCAGCTCATTGATTAAGGAAAAGGTTGGCGATACAAAAATAGACGGAGGGAATATGAGAGAATATACAAACAACAAGCAATAAGTTGGGACAGATACCACACAGAAGAAAGAAAAGAGACAATAGAAAGTGTGAAAGTAGCAGAGAGGTTCTGCTGGAGCAGCTCGTTACTGCTGAGCCAACTCTTGCTCTCTTGTCATCTCCGAGAGCTAATTGGCACCTCCAGTGTGAAAACTCAAGCCTGTGTACTCATCGTCACAGTCATCCTGCAGAAAAACACACACACACACGCACATGCCTTCACACACACATAGGAAACTTTAAATGGGGAGAAAAACAGTCTTCACACTTTATAGGAACCCTTAGCAAAACAAACTTTAGCTCACTGTGATGCCGTAAAGACGACTGCTGACACGACGGCAGCTGCAGGATAATGCAGAGCTGCTTTAATAGTCTCAGCATTAAATGGCCACAAAGACTGAACTGCAGCAGGAAGAACTTTTTACATTTAACAGTTTTGTTTACACTTTTATGCTAATTTTCCAACTGTTTTTTATCCTTCTGATTCATAAAATCAGGTTCTTTTGATCGCGCAATAAACGAGAAGAGGATCTGACCAGAAATGTTGATCATATCGATACCAAGTCGGTTTTTCTCTAGAAATCCCCAAATTAATTTACAGTAAACTAAATTAATAAATGGATTACACACGCTCCTGGTGTTTTTAATTCCAGTTCCATTCATTCACACTAATAAAGGGAAATAAATCATATCTTAGACAGACACTAAGAGCTAGAGGTGAGCAGATTGATCCAAATTATTAACATTATTGATCCTAATACTATCAATCTGAAACCCACAGATTGATGTTTTAGTTTCAGATTCACTCTCAACATTTTATTTTTGTATTGTAGTTACTGAACTTTACTGCCAACAGATTTTGCTTCTTTTTTTTTTTTTGCTGTCAAATTTTTTACCTCAGAAAACAACACAAACATTTGTTTTTGTTTGTCATGCAGGTTTTTAAGGTATTTAACAGACTCCAGTGAATTTTATCTTACAACAATGTTAGTGCCACACTAAAAAAAACAGCAACTCAGTTATAAAATAAAGCCATAAAATTGCAAGAATAAAGCTGAAATAATATGAGAATATTTTGTTATTGTGGCCCTAAAACCCATTAAATAAATTCTGTCCTCAGTTTAACAGGAATAAGAAGCTAAATTCATGTAAAATGTGAAATGACAGCAGCAGATAAACAGACTCTGAATTCTTCACCGGTTGCAAATATTCACCGCCGAAGGCTCAGCTTTGGATGCTCAGAATAATCTTCAAATGGCTCCTTCCCCGAAATGCTAAGGCCGTTTCTGGGGATGAAATGTTCCGATGAAGATCTGCTTCAGCCCTTCGGTCAGCAAAACGGAGGGGAAACAAACGCAGAAGAAAATGGAGCCCAGTATTTTAGGAACTGGGAGTTTTGTTCTTTTTAACAGCTGCACTTACTGGTAGCGTCACCATGGATTTACCTGAAGCAAAGTCTGACTGAAAAATGAGCGCCAGCACACACACACACACGCACACGCACGCGCGCGCGCGCACACACACACACACGCACAGCTGAGTTCAACATCTATCTTATAAAATGTGGCTGTCAGCGCTGAAGTCGCAGCGCTGCCTCTGTCATGTTCCCTTACTGTCACCACTGGGCCTCCAACGCTCACCCTGCTCTGCTGGTACAGAAACATATGCATTTGTGGAAACAGCTTGTTAGTGTGATCCGTGTCTGCAGGAAAAACTTTAGAAAACACCAAGAATTCATAATGTTTTTAAGCATTTCTTAATTAACTTTCATAACATTCCCCAACAATGTCCCGACCTTGAGACACGTAAATCTAATTTATATCCAGGGACTTTCACTTTTCAGCAATCCTTTCTATACAGCAAGCATGTGGTGACAGTGGGCAGGAAGAACTTCCTTTTAACAGGAAGAAAGCTCCACCAAAACCAGAAAATATGATGTGAAATCTATTTTGTTTCAGCTTTACATCATGTTATAATGCTATAAACCCACCTAAAACACCTGGAGTGTTGCCTTGAATATTTCATGGATGTTTGAGAAGTCCTTTAATCTCCATGACAACCATTCAGCTGTGAAAAATGCCTCGCTGCACCACATTGAGATGACTTCCTGGATGGAGGCAGAGCTTCCAGGAAGTTATTTTTTTTAAAACACTTAGCCCCAATTTCAAGGCGTTAAATCAGAACGTTTCTTTTAAGTCATATTTGATATATGTAGCATTTTTATAACTACTCAAGGTGACAGTTACTTGATTGCTTGTGTTACTGCGCTACCCACTGCACAGTGGCGCAGTGGGTAGCGCTGTTGCCTTGCAGCAAGAAGGTCCTGGGTTCGATTCCCGGCCCGGGGTCTTTCTGCACGGAGTTTGCATGTTCTCCCTGTGCATGCGTGGGTTCTCTCCGGGTTCTCCGGCTTCCTCCCACAGTCCAAAAACATGACTGTCAGGTTGATTGGCCTTCCCAAATTCTCCCTAGGTGTGAGTGTGTCTGGTTGTTTGTCCTGTTTGTCTCTGTGTTGCCCTGCGACAGACTGGCGACCTGTCCAGGGTGAACCCCGCCTCTCGCCCGGAACGCAGCTGGAGAGGAACCAGCAACTCCCGACCCCGTTAGGGAGAAGGGTGACGGAAAATGGATGGATGGATGGACAAAAACAATAATTTGAGAATGCGTGTTATTAGTACTGAGTTTTAATGGAGCTGCACTCTTCCTTGTAATCTGGGATCCTGACGTGAAACAACCAAAGGAAAAAAATGAAAGTATCTCTTTCTGTGTTTGTATTTTTGAGGATTTTCTATTGAGGAGCATTTCAGACACCTGTCTATTTGCTGTCAATCAGAGAAGAAGAGAAAATAGTTACGATACGTCTCCTTTAAAGCACTCATACCTTCAACTTTTTTTGTTTCATTTCCATCGGGTGTTTTGCTTTCAGTTGTTTTTCAGAAGGAGTATTGGAATATTAGTCTCTGGGTAATAATGAGGAAATGAAAATAGTTAAATAAACGCCACAGATAGTTTGACTTTGTGCTTTTTCTAAACTTCTGTTCAGTTTTATTCGAGACAAACTAATCCTATCAGTCATTTTGTAATCAGGTGAGCAATTAATCAAATTTCCTTCAAGGTGAATATTTAAGGATTGGAACATTTTCATTCAAATTCTCCCTGTTTTAAAGTGTCTTTTAGCAGAAAAACTCGTCTAGATTGGAATTTTTCCTCTTTTATTGGTTATTTTTTTGCCCGTTTCTCACAGAGTCCTTTCTCCACCTGGATTTTCGACCTTTTCATGCCGAGGTTTTTCAGGTTGTAGTCTTGCCTTTTCACATCGGCTGGAGTGAGACTTTCATTACCAACCGCGGCGCCACCTGCTGCTCCCACAATCTCTGTAATCCAAAGATGCCAAATGCTGACGCCTCAATCACATTCACTGGCTGCCTCACAAAATGTACCCACCATCCAACCACAGCTCTGCTCAAAGACCCGCATTACCCCGAAGTGGCGAGGTGGACGTTTGCTCACAGCGACGGTGAGTCACCTGTAGCTGACATGGATGATAAAAATACATCCTGTGGTTCAGGATGGATGCGTGTGATGCATGTACTGGAGGCTTCGAGGCAGTAAAGAGTTAAAGGTGAACTATTATACTTCAGGTTAGGATCTATGGGTGATACAAAACATGTTTGTTACATTTTATTACATAAAATCATTCTTAGATAAGGTAGTTTAGGTCTTGTTGCTTTAAATCCAAATAAGCTGCTGCTGGCCACACCCCCAACTCAACATTTACACTCGCAGGTGAAAATGGCTCCAAACAGACGCACAAATAAACATAGATGTTCATCTATGAAAGCAGAAGCTGAGCCTCCTGCACAACCAGCAAGAACGCAGCAAGTGGTTCCTGGATGACAAAGACAACCACAAAACACGTCTTTTCCAGCAGCCATTGTACAGCGGTAAAACTAACCCACCAAACGTCCTGGAGATCAGCTTGGGTTGCTAGGTAACGGGGCAGAACTCTGGTGGGGTTGCTAGGTAACGGCAGCCCAAATGCGCCTTACTAATCGGGAAGTTTTTGAAACGGCTCATTTTCCAGACACCAAATAAATCAGTAATAAAGCTTTAAAAAAAAAAAAGGTTCTGTATTATCCCTCCTGAATTATCTCCATTTTTTGAAAATATTTTGTATTTTCATTCATTATGCATCATTTCAATTTTATTTATGTTTCAAAGTACATCCAGTCATAATCAATAGATCTGAATATTATTGAAAAGTGTGTTTATTTCAGAAGTTGAATTCTTTAAGTGCAACGTTACTGTGGAGCTCCGCCTATTCGCACTTCAGTATTTATTGTTTTTTCTACAATATTTTAAATAAAGCACAGCTTCGAAGCAAAACAAAACCCAGTAGCTTAAATGATATTTGACACAACATTGGTAAAGCAGCCAATCCAGGACCGCCAATCATTTTCCTTGCTGCTGATTGGCTGAACCATTAAGTGTGGAGTTAAGTCAGATATCTCCACTCTTGATGATCTTCCTGATCTTAGCGCTAAGACAGTTTCTATGTATTAATGCATATTAAGGTATATTTGATGCTTGAACTATTAAAATATGCAGTAATAATTTTTTAAGACTAGGTCTCAAGTATTTACAGATAAATTGAACAGTGAACAGGTGGAGGGTTCTGGTAAAACAGACCATGAAGCCAAGTATTAATTTAACCAACTACTTTCTGTAGTTCTTATCCAGATCCTGCATTAAAAGCAGGTCAGTTGCTTAATAACTGCTGCAGTAAAAACACATGATTGCTTTAAGCTCCACTAATATTTAATGCGTTCTCCTAAAGGTGTGAAATCAGCTGCATTATCTTTATAATGATCTGAATGTTTCACAGCTCTGAACTCCGGTCAGACACTGAGAAATTAATCATCGCCGATATTACATGTTCCTTTAGGAAACGTATTCTCAGGATCTTAATTATTCAACACCTCTAATGTAAATGGCTGATAAATTATACCATGACTAATTTATTATTATTGTACTATTAGAGTGAAATTAAATACGTGTGTATAATTTCCAAAGCAGATTCTATTTTAAGTCTGAGCTCTAAAAAAAGTGAAATTTCTCCATGAAACTTGAGAGGAAATGAAACGTCTCATTTTTTTTAGCCCACATGGCCATAAAAGCAGGCAGAAAAAGGATCAATGATTCTAAATTTGACACATTGCACTTTCAAAGCACCCTTGTTTACTTTGAAGCCAACTCCTTTCGTTTAACCCTCCTGTCAGTCACGTTTTCACTCCTGGACCGGCACAAAACGAAAAGAAAACCGACTCTCCCACAGGAATGAGGCCTGTAATAGCATATTGATCAAAAATGAATCCAGTGCACAAATGAGAACATGGCAAAGCACAAATATTACAAACTACCTGGGCCCAGCTAAACGAAGGCTGGGTCGATGCAGGATTAATTGTGTCTGAATAACAGCGGCCCTTGTGTTTGTGTGACACTAAAGTGTTACAGCAGAACGAATCTGTTGGAGAATATGATTTATTTCACTCTCAGTGAGAAAAACATGGTTGTCTTTGGAAACTTTAAATGTTGATAAAGTTTTGTTTGGACCTGAGGACGATGGAGAGCACGGCCGTCAAACTCCAGGGTTTAGATGGGCACAGGGACAAACACTGGAATCAAATGGCTTCATCACCTCCTCCTGGTTCTCCAGAACCTTAATAACCTAATTATTCGACTCAGGTGGAGCAGCAGAGGCACGTCTAACAGTTGCACACCTGTGACCCCTAGGACACCTGTGACCCCCAGGACACCTGTGACCCCCAGGACTCTTGTGATCTAGTGTCAGCAAACAGCTTCAGTTATTACAGCTGGAAACTCGAGAGCAGGTGGGAAATCTGAGTAATGATGAACTCTGACATGAACAAACACATAAAGACGGTTACAAAGTCGGCCTTCTGTCACCTGAAGAACATTTTTCCATGAGTTAACTGCGACAGTGCTGTTGTTGTATCGACCTTCCAGAACCGCTCCGGTGTTCTGGTTCTGCTCTGCTTTAGAACCAGAACCAAACATGGAGAAGCATTACTTCTATGCATTACAAATCTGGGACTAACTTCCAGACAACTGCTAAACAGCCGAAACACTGAGTTACCCGCCTGATTAAAGTTGCTTTTGAACCGTAACAAATGAAGCGTTTATCAATATATTTGATCATTCTGATGATGATGACAAATTTTGTCTCAATTGATGACTGTATGATGTTTTCATGACTTTATTCTTGTATTTTTCTGATGTAAAAAACTTTGAACTGCTGCTGAAACATGTCATAAAATAAAGTTAATTAATTGATTGATTACTAATCGATGGCAGCTCTAAACAGGTTCCCAGAAAACCTCAGAAGAGTCGAAACAGTGAGTGACGCGCTTTATAAAATCTGCTTTTGAACCAAAATTAAAGGAACATTCACCAATGTATTTGATGTATTTTGATGATTATATTGAAAAATTAAATGTGTGTTTCTGGTTTTCACAACTTACACCATTAATTATGACAATTATATATGGCTGGTCTTTGCTAAAATGTTCACTTTTCCATTATAAACAGTAAATCTAGATGGTGCTGCAAACTGCTGAACATAATTATCATAATAAAACTTTAAACATTTATAATGTACAGTACGAGTTGGCAACTGGACTTAAAATTTACAGTAGTTAGAGGTAAAATTGTGATAAGGTCAAAAGTGCCGATTCGGTTCACACAGTCGCTCCTTTGTTCTGGTTTTCCTTCATCTTTCTCTGTGTCATGGAGAAACTGAATTATGTGGCAAAATAAGTAATTACTGTTATGCACCTTTTCTCCTGATATAAATAGTTTTAAAAAAGTTACTATTATTTATAACGTATGTTTTTATGTAACTGTGTGTCAGCAATAATAGTCCCACAAAAACAAATACCGCTCTTGGAAAACGTTCCCATTTGTAAACATTGCGTACAGTAAGTGTAATTAATCATATTTTCTAATTTACTTATGTCTACTGACAGTGGATAAAATAGTTTAACTACATTAATCAATCCAATAATCAATGTTTTACTACTCAATACTGTTTCATTTTACAGTCGCTGGTTTTGAGGACAAAAAGGCTTTAAAAATGAAAAACTTGTTTAAACGTCTCTGTTTTTCCAGGACTTTGTCCAAATTCTGTAAAACTGAAGATACATTGCAAATCTTTTGCAAAGCTTTATTTTAGAGCGTTTTAATCTGTTTGAGGCTCTGGGGAAATTAAGCTCTCATCCCTCTCCGTCCTTCATCGTCAGAGTGATGTTTTTGTTCAGAGTGACTGGATTTTCTCACTCTTCTCCCTTTGGTGTGAGCTCCATGGAAAAACGGTCTGAGACTGAAGTCGGTTTTTGATCAATCACTTTTTTAAAATGATCCAACGCTGAATGTTACAGACCTGCCAGTTTAATCATCTGCTAGAGCGGAAACATCTTGAGGCACAGAATAACAATAATCATGGCTGGGACTTTGTCTCAAACCACATTACAGAGACGGGATGTTCAATCACATCTGTGTAAACGCACAGTAACAGACATTCAGGGTATTTTCACATCTCATAGTCCAGTAGACTCAGTTTTATTGGGCACCAAAATGACAACACTTGCTAAATTTTCTAACTGCACTGAGTCAAACCAACCTGTTCCCCTTCTGGCCTGTGGGGGCGCTGCACCAAGAACCAGTGAAGGAAACAACACAAAAACCAGTTCATTTCAGCCGAGCCCAGATCTGTTTGAAGGCAGACCAGTTTGTTTTTCTGGTCCGATTCCACGTTCGCATCTCCCCAAATGAATCAAACTTTCTCGCCACACAACTGCAGTTTGATGAAAGCGGACTGGTGTGTGAATGATGCATCCTCAGAGTTGCTAATCATCATGCATTCATTTCAAAGTGGAATAAAACCTGAAGCTAATTCATATTTGCATGACTAGAACATGCAGACTTCATACTCGGCTAAAGCTTGAGCCATTTGCCCTTTTAGCTTCCAGCAGCTGCAAACCAAACAGAAGGTAGGAGTGAAGTAAACAGAAACAACACGACAACAAAAAGACCAAACCAGACCTGGAGACACAAACAGAATGTGTCAGCCATACAAATACCCCCGAAGGCAAACATCTCCCCCCAAACAACGACATGCTTACATTGGCATGGCAATTATTTAGCTGTGAGGCCAAGCAGTGATTGAGGTGAATGTAAAGACGGTGGAGTGTTTGTTTTCGCTGCCCAGAGGCCTGTGTGCAGTCATGAGTGGCACAGATGGTTGTTTTAGCAGCAGGTGAGGGAACTTCAAACAAAGCGGGGTGAGAGCAGCTCTGGGTGTGGATGTTTAAAACATCAGCTCCTGCCAGGAGGCAACCGGGTCGTTTCACTTGCTTTCATTATTGATTCGTTCGCCGGCGACTTTCAAGGAGAGCGGGATCCAGAAGCGCTCAGGTCCGAGACGACACGACTTTAACGCTTTTATTTATGTTTAACCAAAAAACGACGCTCTGCTACTTCCCAGATGAACCTGGTTCTGGTTCTGCTCTCCACCAGAACCAGAACCAGAAGACCAGAGAGGCCTCGGAGGCTGATACAATTTGATTTTTACATGTCAAATAAATAAACTAAACACATAATACTTTAATGAAATAAGCAAAGCACATTTCTGTAGACAAGTGACACGTAAATTAGATTTAAAACAAAAACTGTGAGATTTTTAAAAAAGGGCAAAAAAAATCCTAAAATTTCTAGATTTTGTTTTTTTGCCTTCGACATGATTATGTTTATTTTGACAAGTTTTTTTGAAGTCAGCATTTTAAATGAAAGCCATTGTTTTTAGTTCATATTACTGAAAAAGCTAATTAATATATTTTTGCATCTTATGTTTTCAATTGTTAGATTTTAATTGTTTGCATCTTTTGAAAGGGAAAATTTCCTCCTATCTTTGTTTTTTGGTTGTCGAACCATCAAAACTGTAGCAGGAAGACAGAACAGAGTTATTTCTTCTGCTGACATAAATTATGATATTATTGATAAAGCACAACACAGACAGGAAGAAAATCTCAAAATGACTTTTTGAAAATCTGAGAAGAAACATTATTAAAACATTAGTCACCTTAAATGGCTGCCAGGACTTTCTTCCTGTCTTGAAAGGAGACTTTGGGAAAAGGATGGAAAAGGAGCCGGCAGATAAATTGGAGTAAAGGTGAGCGCCTTGAGGGTCACAGAGGGCAAAAAATAAAAAAGAAACGAACAGAAACAGAATGACAATCAGTCTGTGGGAAGGAAAACCGTTGTGCACCACGTTACTGCTCACCGTCTGACAAACTAACAGCTATTAAAGATGGAAGAGATTAAATCACTCAACGTATTTATATATAAAATCTGTTTAATATCATATGAAGCTGTTATGTAATGAAGTCAATCACATAATAATACAGCCTTCCTTTTATGTATAGCTAAGCTACTTGCAAGAAAGTAGCGTCTTTGTACGGGATGCCCGGAATGTCAAAAAATGACCCACAAAATGTGGATCCATCTTTAAACGAAACTTAAACAGACGTCTCAACATGACAGATTGGATGTTTTCCTCCAGTTGGGCTTCTTCTGAACCCAGAACAAATTTGGACTTAAGGTTTTATCACAATATTTTGTGCCATCATTGAGTTAACAATAAAATTGACAAAGGAATAATTTATTCCTTTTTTATTCCTTTTTACGTCATCATCAGTTTTTAGAACGTATTCTTAGGAAATTCTATCAAAAATATTTGTGTACACCACTAGAACTTTTCTTTTACTAAATGCAGTGACTTTATTCATTGTATTAGTTCATTTATTCTGAAATATGTTGAATCTGTTAAACATGACAATTAACAGTTGCTAGCTAATCCAGTGCCATTTTGAAATAGTACTGGTCAAGGTCAGTAGTAAAAATATTTTTGTCATGTTTAGTTGTCTTTACTGTAGATGTGCTGTACAATGGTATTACATGTATTACTGTAATCGCTTACAGTCATTTATTCAACGGTTCTTATAAATATGCCAAAGAATGGTACATTACATGTATTACGGTAATCGTTTATAGTATAATTTAATCAAAAATAGGGCTTAAAATTACTGTTTTTAATTTTTTCTAAGTGTTTTCATTCAAATTTCGACTCTTGTTGACATTATTTTAATCATCCAGATCTTCATTAACCAGCTATCAACTCTTATTGAATTATCCCCAATAATATTAAATGAAATTATAATATGTCCCTCCTGTTATGGAGGAAATATCTTCCATCACTGTGATTAATTCCCTCATCACTTCATTAGAGAGAACTGCCACTCTCAGGAATCGGGAGGAAGTGGGTTGATTGACCGATTCTCAGGGGAAATAATCCAGAATCAGCCCAAAGCTGCAGGAACAAACCGTTTTTCATAAAAACCTGGCAGGAATTAGACAAAAATAACGTTTTCGAAGGTTGGAGCAGGAGTAAGAATATCTGGCATTAATATTTCAGGCATCAACACGAGTATAACACTGGGAAGGCAGAAACACAAAGCAGAATTCATAGATTATTTGACTTGATGTTAAACGCTGGCAGGGAGAATCACTGAGGTTTAAAGTCAGAAAGTCACATAAACTCTTCTTCATCGATTCGACGCGTCAGGAATATTGGTTCATTTTTCTGAAGGAATGTTTTCTACCCCATCAGTTCAGGCCCAACATGCTTGAGCTTCATTTCACCAGAAAATGGTTTAATAACTGTTATTAACACCAAGTTGTGATGTATGAAAAACGCCCAGACAATTACTCTCCAGTAAAGTTTCGGTCTGACAAAGTCGCTCTGCATCCTTCAGCCAACTCTGCTAGTTCTGCTGCAATCGTCGGTCTGGGTTTGGGTCTGAAAGCAGGAACTGGACTGTGTCCTACGCTTTTACCGGGTCGACACTTTAAACATAATTTATTTATGTCTGTATTAGTTTTTTCTTGTTTTTTATTCCTTTGCTTTATTTGTTTTGCTCAGCTTGTTTTGTACTGAAGCTGAGAAAATGTAGCGTTTCGCAAAATAACGAGTTAACTTCCCCACAGCTAACTTTCTGACTGTTTTCCTGAGATTAAGGTCATTTTGAGACAATAAACTATCAAAGTTTGTTTTCTCCAGACCATCTCAGGGAAACCAAGAGCAGAATCACACGCTGAAAACGTCCGCTCTCAGCTTCTGTAGTTTAGCTTTTGTTTTTCAGCATTTTTGTTTCTTGACTTTTGTCTGGAAAGGTTAAAAATAGCCAAAATAAATCAGCAACAAACGATGCACTGTGTGTTTGGAAACCCTGATGAAAGTCTCTTCAGCGTCTCAAAGCCTCTTGGTGAATCAGATCCAGGTTTTGGATCCGAGCTCTCTCCTTTTGATAAGATCTGAGTCGTTCAGGACAGAGGAAGCTGAACGACTCCAGGCATGAAGGTCTGTGCTTAACGAGGTGAAAGAGCCTGTCAGGCTCGTCCATTTCTCCGCCTGCTCTGCAGGACGGCGCCGCCATCAACACGTCCAGGGAGGCGGCGGCAGGAACCCGAGTCCCGCCGTTTTAATGGCCGTCACCTGTTAGAGCTGACATGTCACACCTTAAAGGCCCGGGCGCTTCATTTGTTTTGATAGACGGATTATTTTTGTTGTCTTGTGCAATTTATGATGCAGTTCCAAATGTGTAGCTGGAAATCTCCAAAAGGATTGTGAATGTGAGTTTCAAATGACGGACAGTTAGATTTAGTCATACGACAGACACTGACAGACAAAACGCTTCATCCCAACTAAACGACGGGCGTCTTACTGACCATGTGTCAGTAAAATCAGCAAAGCTTTTATACAGAAAAATAGCAAGAAATCCTCTAATTTGTTTGGTTTTTGACGAACATTAGAACAACTTTGGTCAAAGCCACTGATCTGACGTAACACTGCATTTTTCTGAGAAATTAAAAGTGAATTTTCATCAGAATTAACAGAAAGAAATGATCAACATCAGTCTGGGTCCATTGAATCCTTATAATGAGTTTGATTACTGAAATCAATCAACTGATACTTTCAGAATGTTTTCATCTGAGTTTTAAATTCAGTTTTTGAATTCCAGGTGACATAAACAGTACATCGTTTAAATGCAGCCTCTCGATCTTTTAGCCAGGCTAATTGACAACATCAGACGCTGCTTCATTTGAATTAGGAAGCACATTTTGGGCTGATTGCTCTCTCGAGCGAGCGCCGCAGACGGTGGCTGAAACCCGCGGTAGGTCAAGGGGAGGACGTGTTTCTGAAAGAAAATAGAAAAACTTATTCAGCTGATAATGCAAGCCAAATTTCAATTTTCAAAAGCCAACACGGGCCCTCCCAGAAAGTCAATAACTTATGTCTGGCTGTTTTACATAACTAATCAAGCTGAAGGGAGTCACTGGATGATAAAACCTCATTATCCTGCCTGGCGACCTTGGCACCTGAGCTGAATGAGGAACAATCGTCTCCTAAAGTCTCCTGGAGACGCAAAGCAAGGCTTTGCAGACGATGTTCAGAGGACGTCAAAACGCCGCGGCGGCTGCAACCCGTCTGCATCGCAACCCGTCTGCGACGCAACCCGTCCGCATCGCAACCCGTCGCATCGCAACCCGTCCGCATCGCAACCCGTGTGCGACGCAACCCGTGTGCGACGCAACCCGTCTGCATCGCAAACGAAGCAGCTACGTGTTTCATGAAAATCGTTTAGATGACGACAATTACAAAACAAGAAGTTCTGCTGCAACATTTCCTATAATTTTAAGGTTTGTGCTATTTGCCTATTAAAATAATCATCGATAATGAAAATAAAGACAAGCATGCAAACAAAGTTTCCTGGGTGATAAATTGTCCAACTAATTATTGTGATAATTGGCAGTATTGTTGTTTTTGAGACCATTTACAGTAATATACAGATATTAGTGCAATTTTCCCGCTCAAAGACCAATAAACTTTATTTTTTTTCCCCCAACAAAATAAAAAAAAAAAATTCTAAGTCATTTTTCAGAGAAATACCAACTTCTGTGTTTGGGGTATTTTTATACATTTGCAAAGAATAATTGAGGTCTAATGCATGTTAGATTGCGATCTAATGAATATTAAAACTGGAGTCACAAACTCAACTGGTGTTGTTAGCTGTTAGCGAAGCCGTCAGTGTGGATCGGCCAAAGCCCAATTCATCTGCCATGGTTGTAACGTAGCTCCTTGGTTCCATGCTTCTGTATTTAACACGCTCTAGGGCATGATGAACAGCATAACTGCTTGTGATACGATCTGGGTGTTGGCTGCGGTGAGGAGCAGATATGCTAATATATTGCATGATTTATTGGAGTAAAGCCGAGTTCAGGCATGAAAAGGAGAGATTAGTTTTGTACTCAGCAGTGTTACAGTCACACTTCTTGTTTTTACATTGCAGGCTCAAAGCTTTGCTACATTTCCAGCTATCATTCATTTGAATTGATTTCTGGATCCTTCCTGAAGTCTGAGTGACAAAGTGTCTGTTTTAGATGAAGAATTGGTGACTAGCATGACCTGCATAAGGAAGAAATAAACTCTGTTCTGGTCTTTTCAGCTGTTTGTCATCGACTTCATAAAACTAATTAGGAAAGGTAAAAACTGAGAGGGATTTTAAAATATTGCAACATGAAAACAAATAATATTTCATAAGATTTTAACATTAATGTCTCACCAAGACAAGCCAGACGGATATGCATGTGATGGCCGTGCTATGACGCAGGATGGGCATCAGCCACTGTGGTAAGGCCCTTTGCATTTCTCATTTAATGGAAACATGCCAATTGCGTGACAGTGTTTTCTCGACATTAGAAAGCACAGTCGCAGCTGGTGTGCAGGTAAACCCGGCCCAGCAGACTTGCTCTCAGCAGATCTGCCATTAAATGTCAAATGTAAACAAAGTGCGGCTCTCTGTCAGCCAGCTAGTCCGGCTCCGGGGACGTGACTCCATGTCCTTGCAGAGTCTCGTTTGAGGCTCTTTCATCAAGACATCATGGAGGTTTGGATTGTAAAAAGATGAATTTGTATTTATGAAAACATTCCCTTTCAGGTCAGCAAATTAGCCGGCGCCGTTTTGGATCAGCTCAAAGAGAATGTGTCAGTGTGCTGTGGAAACGGTTCACGATTCCCTGGCAGAGAGCAGCGGCGGGGCGCTCTGCCCATGCTGCCCATGCTGCCCATGCTTTTGACTCTGATCGGCGCCAGGGCAGATAGCGCTGCCGAGCCCACAGGATTTGCTCTGTGTGGTTAAACCGCCAACATCCATACAGATAATTCCCAGTGACCATTCTGACATGGATGCTCCCCACAGCCCAGCATGCGGCAGCATTCTCATCAACAGAGTGGCGTCCCGCTGCACCAACTCAGCCATTATCTCATGGGGAAATCATTAGAAATACCTTCCTGAAGGAGCAGAAAATTATTTCCTTAACAATACTGAAGAGATAAGAGCGTGGAGGGAGAAAATGCAGCCAGCACCCCGAGCTCTCCACTGGAAGATAATGACTGAGAAGCTCATCAGTTCTGCTACATCCATATCTGTCCTGCCAGACTGCCAGATAACTGTGTTTCTTAACAAATCCCCGTGCCATGTGTGGCACTCTGAACCCTCCCTTTGCGCTGCTCAGTTTGCTCCCTTTGCCTTTGGGCCAAATTTAATTCTCATGCTGCAGTTTTGACCGGGCGACTTCTGGTCCTCTCTGGCTTCATGTCACACCTCAGACTGTGTGACATGGAAATTAAACAAGAAAAATAAACTGAAGTTCAACCAGCCTACAACCTGTTCATTCATCCAGCCACTGGGGGCGCCGTTATGAAACTGATGTGCATTTTTACGTCTCAATACTTGTTAATTTTACTGCTACAAACTGTTTTAGGTCTCATTTCGTCTATGTTACCACTTCTGTGTCAAAGCTACATAGTGAAGTTTTGCGGTTTAGATCAAGTTTATGGTTTTGGTTGTTCAACAGAAGCTCTGAATGAATCTAAAACCGGTTCACTGCAGTTGACTGGAACATCAACAGAACCAGCAAAAAACCCAACATTCTGGCCACAAAGCTTGCTGATTGTGTTTCCCAATCTTATGCATCTTCCTGCCATTAAAAACTAATTAATTTTGTTCTAGAAATAATATAAAACCATTTTTAGGTCTGTAGGATGTTGTTCACCATCATGATCTGGAGACACAGCAGTAAATGGTTGAATCATCAGCATAGAGATTAAATTTAGCATCGGGTTCTACCAAGTGCATCTAAATGGGGCCCAAATCTGAGCCCTGAGGGACGCCAGACGATGTTTTACCAGAATCTACCATCCAAACTGCATTCTTTGAAAAATAATTAGTAAACCAGTCAACATTCAGCATTCAATGATCCACAGTATCAAAGCCATGGATCAAGTAAGTGGAAATAATAAATTTGTCTCAACCAACATTTTTCATAATCCTGAACACAAAATCACAGCAAAACAAGCAGTAATCCTCTATTTATACATATCAGAGTCTAAGAACAACATTTACATGTCCACTTGCTTCTCTTTAGCCATAAATTAGTAGTTTATGAGGTAAATTTGTAATAAATATGATTTCTGGTTGTGGGGCTCGGCAGTTCAAAGTTTACCGCAATGTTGCATGAAAACAACAAAAGAGACGAGGAAAGACGTATTACTTCCTTTTTAGGTAACTGCATGACAAAGCAATTACAGCCCCACAAAAACAAATAATGCTGCTGAGAAACATTCCTATCCTGTTTCTCCAGACACAAAGAGTTTATGACCCCAGACACAAAGAAGGCTGAGGTATGCACACAGGAACTGCATTCAATCATATTTTCAAAACTTACTGAAAATTATTGAACAAATGGGAGAGAAAATGGTGAAAATAATCTCACTATTAATTTGCAACAATCAAAATTCCAATTATAATTTATCACAATAAATAAGAATTGCCCACCACTAAACGCTACTTCTTTGTACGGCTTGATGTTTATGTAATATCCACCAATGTAAATTATTTAGTGTATTCTGCATTTCATCCAGCAGCAGCTGATGTGGAGGAAAACCGTCTGTCATCTTCAACATTTCCCACTCAGATCTCTGCTGCTCATAAGGTTGATTCAGACGACTAAAAGATTGTCAATTCAAAGTCTGAAAGTGCAGAAAAACCCGACTTTCCTTTTGAGAGACTGAAGCGGCAGCTTGTCGAGATCACGCTGCTGATCAAAGACTTACAGGTGAGACAACTCGGGAAAAGTGTCTGGACTCTGGATGCTGTTAAAGTGAAGTTTCCTTTCTGTTTGGGCTGCATCTCTCTGTTGCCGGTGACTCAGAGTTCATCTCTGTAGGGCCGTATTTGTCAGCCAGTGACCGTCGTCACCCCGGTTTGGGCGGCTCTTAGTGCCTCGGCGCTGTCGGGTCAGCCGAGCCAGGAGCTCTCACACAATCACAAACTAATTGCTTTATCTCAGCCTTTTGTCTAAAGGGTCAGAAATTGAGTTTGCTCGTCGGGCCGAGAGAGGGAATTATAAATCGAAAGGGATAGGGGAAGAAAAATTCAATTTGTGCACAAGCTTGTCAGAAGCGCTTACTCGGGTGGCTGTTAGGTGTCCAGATTAGAGGAGGGAGAGAAAGAGAGATAACGGCATTACAATGCGAACAAACACGCTGTTGTCCAAAGGGCTATAGGCGACGAGACTAATCTAATGCTTGACACAGACGAGTCCCAGACAGAAATTGATGTTAACAGCAGTCTATTCACCTGCCACCAAGTCAGCGACTCGCCCCAGCCTGCGCGCACGACCCGAAGCCTACGACCTGAAGAGACTAAAAACATAGAAACACAACTTTAATCTGGATCTGTCAGCAGCAAACGCCACAAACAGCGTTTTAGAATTTGGATTCGTTATGCAAAATTCGCCCATTTTTGTAATTTTCTGCTGCTTCTAAAAACAGAAAAAGTGCTAAAATAAATAAACCAGCCAGCTGTTTTTTATGGGAATAAGTTATAAGTTTCTTTTAGTTGGTCTGGAAGCCAGGGGTCATCCATGACTTGCAGTTGCCTACCAAGATGGCGCGGATCACGTAGGAACTACGTATGTATCGTCCTCCAGATGCTCATCCTGCAGATTACCAGCAGAATTAATGTTCCTGGACTTGGAAGAACATCATTTTTGGGGGATTTTTTTAATCATTTATAATTTTGTTTGTATTGTTTTTACCTCTGTTATAATCCTCCTTTGTGTTTATTGCTGGAAGATAAACACAAAGATGGATCTTTGTGTGATATATTAAACAACAAGTTATGAATTATTAATTCAAGGTTCCTACAAAAAGTGAAGTAAAAATGAACAAAATGCTTCAGTTTCTTTGTTTCACAGAAATTAGCTATACTTCTTGCCAACTCGTGTGTAGGATGCCATATCCATCATTCCCAGAAAAGCTCACTTGATATAAACTACTTCCGAACATTTCCTGTGTTTCCTGGTTCCTCCTGTTTTTCCTCTGCTTCTTTTCCTGGCTGAGATTTTCCTGCTTCCTGAATAACTGTGTGTGTCTGGTAAAGTAAGCATGTGTGAAGTCACAGTTTCATGTCATTGTTCCCTAACAAGAATCCAGCGGGAACACGGCGTGGTTACGCTGCTTCATCATCCAAGAACAGTCTGCAGGGCTTATTAATTATCCAGTAGGCAGCATGTCTGCTGTCTTTGGCTCCAATGTGAAAAATTACAACTAACTAGAGGACAAGTTGCATTTTCTATCCATCCAGCCTCCTGGGACTTCTTATGTGTGGATTTTCAAAGGTGAACTATTATAGTATGCGTCCCTGAACAGGTTAGAAAAGCTCTACGGGTCAAACAAAACATGTTCATGGCATTCTTCTGCACAAAATCATGAGATTTTCTTTCACAATGAGCTGTTTCAAAGCCTCTTGTCACTTTAAACCCAAATACTCTGCTGCTGGCCATGAAACCCCAACTCATCGTCTGAACTCGCACGTTAAAACAGCTGCAAGCAGATGAGCAATTATACAACTGTAGATGTTTGACCAGCAGAAGTGGAGTCTCCTGCACAATCAATAAGTTGTGCAGCACATGCAGCACAGTAGCTAAAACCAGCTGACAAATGTGCTGGAACTCTGCATAGGTTGCTAAGTAACGGCCAGAGCTCCACTGGGGTTGCTAGGTAACGGGCAGAGCTCCACTGGGGTTGCTAGGTAACGGGCAGAACTTTGCCTTCCTGCCAATTTCTGATAAATTGTTCCAGAAATTATTGCGATAAGTGATAATATTGTTTTGAGACCATTTTCAAACAATATAATGGTAATAATGCAAGAACACATTCTTAAGGATCAATAAATGTTAAATTCTAATGAACATTTAACACTGGAACTGAATGGCATTTTAAATATCCAAAACATGTAAAAATGACTGTTTAAATGGCTTTGTAAAGGACGTACAAACTCTTTGTACCGACAAAGTAAATGAACGTAGCAACAAACACGTTGCTACATTTATGTAGGCTACATGTCGGTCTTAGCTAGCAAATAAAAGCAACATTAGCTCAGGTAATATTGCTAATTCAGCAGTAAGTACTCCAGTAAATACCACTGATATTAATCACAGAGGTCGGAAGAGAACTTGTACTATATCATTTATAAGTTAGATAACAACGATGTGAGATCTAGTTCTAAGCTTGTGGCTTGTTTATTGTTGTCATAGCAACTCCATAGCAACTGCCTTGACAATTAGTTATGCTACCTACCAAGATGGCTGTTCACAGTATTGGATGCATCCGTCCACATTTGCTAATTAAATGTATACACCCAATAAATCTAAACTGTTTGCTGCTTCACTCGATGTTTGGACATGTAAGGATGATTGAGAGTCGAACAGCGTCATCGGCAGCTTTTCCTCGCAGTGACGTGTCTATTTAGAGCGAGGCCGAGGCGGCAGACAGGTCAACGGCTTTCAGCTCCCACAGCTTGTCCAAAAATCTGCTATTTCTGTTGAAATTACCACATTAAAGACCAGAGCACCCCCAGGATTTCTGGAAATGAAAGAACTTTGGAACCACAGGCAGATTTTCTCAGCTGCCAACCAAACTGGTTGATTTGGGGTTTCTTTGTGGCCCTGGCTGAGCCGCACAGAAAGAAATCTTCAGCGTTGTGGTCTTCCGATCAGACCTTTGTGGTATAAAGGTCATTTCTCCTAATAAGCACGTAACTGTTTGCTGGAGATTGGCCAAAAGGCCCCCAACCGTCTCAGGAAATGAGAAAAAAATCCTCTGATCTTATGGCCTGATTGAATTATTTGAGAAGACTTCTCAACAGTATGAGTGGAAAACAGGGGAAATCCTTCTGTCATAATTCAATAGACTCAACATGGCTACCTGGGATAAAGACAGATGCAGAAAAATAATCTGAAACAAAAATGTATCAAGCTTAGCTGTAGGGATGGGAGTATTATTCCATCCTGGGAAGAGTTGAGGTGATTAATATTACGGATTATCATTAAATCTGAATTATTTTATAAAGTTTAAAACACTGGCTGGTGATATTTCTGCTAATGTTTAAGCAGAAATACATGTTAGGCCAATATAAGGTTAATTTTTCAATTTTGTGTCAATCTTTTTTCTTTCCTTTCCTCTTGCAGTTCACTTATTTGAAATCTACAAAGTTAAAATGCATTTACAAATAAATATACTTCAAATTAAATGCCAAAAGGAGAATGACTGCATATTTTCACTTGTGTACCACAAAAATCTGTCTGGTCCTCTTCAGCCAAGTTACCTGACATAGCCTTTTCCTCTGCCTGATGAATATTTAAAATGAGAATTACTGTGGATCATGTTGATATGCCCATACCATGAATAATGAAACAGTTTATTCCAGCAGCATTTCATCTGACACATATTAGTTTTGCTGGCGTCCTTTGGAATTATGGTATTTCTTTCAAACTTACCAGAAGGATGAAACTCCCGTGTTAAAAGGTAGAAAGAGACGCTCGCTTCACCCTGAGGTAAAAACAGAATACGATGAGGTAAGCTCCTTACATCAAATTGATATTTCATTAAAAAAATATTTACATGTATAAAATAGGGCCAGTGTAAATATAGTGATGCCCTAGTATTTACGGGAATCAAACCCAGGACCTTCTTGCTGCAAGGCAACAGCGCTACCCACTGCGCCACCAGCGTTTATTTCTTTATTTTCCTTTAAAAAATGTACTCTAGTAGTGAACAGAAAATACAAAATCAATTTCAAATGCCACTTATTCAAGTGTACTTTAAAAAATAACACGTTTTTGGGAAAAAAAACAAAAAAAAGGAAATTTTTGCCAAAAAGTTTAAACTATGAGATAAATCTCAGGAAATTCCTTGTTTTTTTTATTCCCAAGAAAATTTCTGGGTTTTAAAAGTTGAAAAGTTGCAAAAAAAATCTTCCAAATTAGCAAATTGCAAAACTTGCAAATTTCCAAAATGTTTTAAGACTTTTTTTGTGTATTTTCAACCAAATTTGAGGTTTTTATAGAAAATCTCTGATTAATCTACAAATTTCAGATTCCTTTTGTTTTGACAATCAGCACCATCCATCCATCCATCCATCCATCCATTTTCCGTCACCCTTCTCCCTAACGGGGTCGGGAGTTGCTGGTTCCTCTCCAGCTGCGTTCCGGGCGAGAGGCGGGGTCACCCTGGACAGGTCGCCAGAGTTGTAGTTTTTCCAATAAATAAGAAACACATTAAAATCACATGTGAGTAAGTTTGTTCACATGATAAGTTATTAAAACACGCCACGTCAACTACTTCCTGTTGACTTCTTCTTCATGGTTTCCGCCAGTAGTAACATCCAGTTGTTGATCACGCAACTCGTGTGACGAGAAAGATAGTTTCCATCGCAGTTTTGCGAAATAAACCAAAAGAAAAAATATGTTTCCGTTATGCAAAATTATTTTTGAGACGTCAAATTGGGCCATTATATGGTCAATGAAAACAAAGCTTATGAAAGGCTAAATCAGCCAAAACACTGCTGTCTGTTTTTGACTGTGTCCCTTTAAGGAGCCTGGTTATTAAAATGATTTCTGCTCCCTTCTTGTCAGAATCAGTTGATTCCGATGAGAGCAGGACTGTTGGCAAGAGAGGAGGAAAAAAGGCAATTACCGTCTGAGTCAAGAGAGGATGATGCTCATGGCGGTGATGATCTATGGCAGCTAGAAAAAGCAGGGCAGAAGGCAGGAGCAGAGGAGCGGTGATTGGAGAGATGAATATAGTGAGGGAGCTGGAGAGGCGAAGGGACCGAGCTGAAGATGAGCCGCCTGATACGAGTCAAAGACAGAAAAACAGTCCAAATGTCCGCAGAGCCCAGAAGAAACTGGAAACTGAGACCGTTTGTCTGATTTGAGGGGAACATCAGGCATTTTTACACAATTCATGTTTGTGATCGTGAAATATTAAATCACCTCTTTATTGTCGGTCGGTAATTTTCTAAGTTTAGAGCAGAATGTCATATCTGCAGCGGCCAGAAGGTGGCAGTGTGAGGCGGGATTAATAACCATAACTTGTAAAATAGTTACTGAAACTCATTTTGTTTACATTTATAACTCATAGAGTGAAATATATTGATATGAAAAGGCAATATGGTTGCCATAAATAAAGCACAGAAGGATTTGAATGATTCAGCACCATTTTCCTCTGCGCTGTTCCTGCCTCATTTGTTCATTTTCTAGACTTTTATTCATAACTTTTACCTTTGGATAATTATTCCCTCTGGTTTTAGATGCTGGAGTGATTTTTGTTCTAATTTGTTTTATGTTTTGACAGCTATAATGTATAAACATGTCAACAACGTGGTTTGTTTTAAGTGATACCTGAACTTTGACCCCAAACTTCAGAAGAGTTGGAAAAAAAAGAGGCTTCATGGATGCAGAGCCGAAAGGGAAGAATCATCTCTTCCATCCGTGGATCAACTTCAACCCCGAAAAGAGGTTGAACAGAACATCACATCCCCTACTCCAACATCTCTCTGCCTGACTTCAGCCAAACGGCCAGACAGAGATTTAAAGACGAGCAGCAAAAGCAAATGAGGTGGATTAGCAGAGCTTGCTCACTGACGGTGTCGTCCAGGACTTGTTTGTTCAACCAAATCTGCTGCTCAGATATTGAGCTGCTGTCATGTTGACAGTTTCTTCAGTCAGAGACACAGAGTTGGAGTAACGCTGACTGCTACTGGTTTGTTATTAATCAGGTGTTTTTCAATTAAATCGAAGTGAATCGGATTTTATGTCATTTCTTACATATGTTTATGTTTAACCAAGAGCATAGGGGACCTACCTATATACCAGGTTCAGTTTCCATGGAGACCAGATGTTTCTGTTTTACCAAGATGTTGCCATGGATACCGGATATGTTTATGCTTAACTGAGGGGAGGTACAGTAGAGTTGCAGTTTAACCTCAGGAAACCGGTTCGCAGAATGAGATCTAATTTAAGCTTTAATGTAGACAGTTGGGAAATGAAAGCGAAAGCTGGTGGAAGCGGCAGAACGGTGGCGTTTCTGAAGCGTTTTGTAATTTTAACAGAAACACGGGGATCAGAGCTGCTCAGTGGGGGAATTAGCAGCAGAGCAGTCGGAGAACAAGTGTAATTAAAACTTTGCTTTGTTTTGCTTGGTAATCTTTATGTCCACCATCCATCTGAGCTGCACACACAGCAGATCTGCTCACTGCAAATCCTCACTCTGCCTATTTGTTTCTGGGATTGCTCCGGACCCGCCTGCACTGTGTTTCGGATCCGGTCCAAACCACAGCGCTGACGTCGGCTTCACAGCCACTTGTTCCAGAGGTTAACGCTCCTGTGAATTTCCATCAGTTAATCATCACTGCAGGGATCCTTCTTCTGCTTTACTTTCAAATTCAATTCTAATCTTCTTCAAAAAATCACCTCCAACCCCGACTTACAGCGGCGCATGAAAATATTCACTTTGTACTGAACGCGTCTTTAATGCTGGGATTTTTACACTCCTGAAGGGAGATGGGGAAATTACGATAGCTGTGGTTCATCTGAGGGGAATAATTAAATGCCAGATATCAACGAATCGGTAAAGTCTTTGAATTTCCACTTGTGGAGGCGATTTTTACAGTAATATGTTATTCATTATAAGTGAGCATCCATGTTATATCCTGCTGTTTTTGGGACTTCCTGCTGCGTTTAAATGAAATTAGTTCTCTGAACTAACAACGTTTTTAACTGAGTAAGAAATGATCAGATAAACTGAATGAATCTTTTTGTATCTCATTCAGACTGATGTCCATTTCTATGGAAGCTTTTAACTGCCAAACTTTCTGCGTCTAAGATTTTGAAAACATGATATTTATTTGTCTTCAGACCAAAGTATCTGGGATTTTTAGATCACAGCGAGTCGCTTTATTCCTTCTCAACAAATCGTAATTTGTCAAAGAAACATGTTTTACATCTTATCAAAATGAGAAACTTTCTTGCTACAACAAGATTAAAAACTTGTTGCTATAATGAGAAAGTTTCTCATACATTGTATTAAAGTAGATAAAACCAGATTTTCTCATTTTAGTGAGAAACTTTCATTTGAACCAGAAACTTTTTATTTTAATGACAAACTGTCACTTTAATGAGAAACTCATTGTAACCAAAATGTTGTCATTTTAACAAAACCTCATTTTAATGAGAAATTTCCCATTTTAACGACAAACGTCTCATTTTAACGAGAAACTCTGTTTTATAGTGAAAATGTCCTCATTTTAGTGAGATGCACCTGAATTTAACTGTTGGCAGCTAAATGCTTCCGTACATTTCACATCTATAATGAAACCACTTTGAACCCAGGCTCCACTGTGTTCCAGTTTATCCTCATGTTCATGATTATAGGGATTATTATGGTGGTTCTGTGTCACTCGCCCTGAGATCAACACAACATCGCATTTATCACAAACTCACAAAAAAATAAAGAATAAATAAATCACTCCAACACGGTTTTAACGCTCTTTAAGTTGGTAGGTATTTATTTCAACTTTTATGCTTCATTTAGCAAACAGAGCTTGCTTTGCTGCTGTTATTTACAATATTAAGTACTGTTATTCTTTTTTAATATGACTGATAATTGATGCATTATGTAGATTAGAATGAAATGCCTGCAAATAACTAACTGATGCCAGCACTCATTAAGCACTGAGGCATGCAAATAAGCAATTTAAATGCCCAGTAAAAACCGTCTCAGTCTGTAGAATGAGAGGGAAGCTGATAGCTCTCAGTTTAGCAGCAAACTGTCATCTGCAGTTTGGAGAAAACATTAAAATTATAATCATGTTTGTTGTTGGAGTAAAAGGCCCTCACAGAACCCAAGATAAGATTTTCTGATCTTTTCAAACTTGTAAATTGTTCCGTCTTGACAGAAAAAAGAAACTCAATTATCAAGATTACAGTTTTAATTTTCATCTCAGAATGTTTTTCTCTACATGAATTATCCGTAACGACAGCAGCAAAGTGAATATTTGTTCTGCAGCGGCAGAAGCATCAAGTTTTATCTAAATTTGGTTCATAAATGAAAACAGTGCTGTAAGGAGAATAATAACTTTATATATTAACTTTAATTTGTATTTCCCTCTGCACACTGCTCTGTCATATTTTTACATTAATTGAATTTGTAAATGTTTTTAGTGCTTGAAGCCTCCATAGTTATTGAGACAATTCATCAAGAGACACTTTCTGTTTCCTCAGACTCTTAATAATTTGGTTTATGACATAAATCCAGTCTGTTCTGATGTTAGTGTTCAATATTCATGGTTTCCATGACCTTTGCTTCTCATAAACCTCGTTTCCTTTCCTCAAAAGTCCTAAACATCAACGTGTTACCTTTGAGACTTTACCATTCTTCACTTAGACAAAGACAACCAACCAAAACGAAAAGCTTCACTGCATTTAGCTGCATGTTAAATGCTCTGATTTTAACTAAATAATGATCAAATATGCAATCAGGAGACTTTAACATGACTTTGTTCAACTTTAACCTCTGAATTCCCGCGCTTCATCAACAAAGAATAGTTTCTCTAGACTCACTGCTCACCGGATCCGTGAACAAAACATCAAGAACAAAAAGAGAAATAAAACATCTGGAACCAGAGTGAGTAAAACACAGGTTCCACTTCGCCGCTGCTTTTCCCATATTAATCCCAGGAAAGCATGAAATGCAGGTAGATTAACATCCAGAAACACAATCTGACAGCTGAATAAAATCAATAAATATGCTGTGGTGCAGCTCGTGTGTTTGTTTTTTCAATAATTTAGCAGCAAAAATGGTTTTGAATAAAAAAATGTTGCTTATGCTTTTCTACTACAATGTGATTAATTACAGAAGGTGAAATGAACTGGATTAGATTGTAATCCCATCACCAGATGACGTGACTGTTTTCTATGACGGTCTGCTAATATAATTTGACAAATGTTGGATTAGTAATTCCTCATTTCAAAATGTTATATATGTGAATCTGTTTTTGTTTTTTAGAGCATTGATGTCACGGCTTTTCTGATTTTATTGGTTATTATCAACCTCTGGAATGAGAAAACTATTATCGGTTGAAGGAAATACATTTTTGTGCATCTCTAAAAATAACCACACAGATGTGTTCAAATAATCTGTCGTCTCGTTTCCACTGAGCTTTTCTGTCAGCGAGATAATTTAGAGGAAAAAGTTCAACTTAACTGCGGAGAGGATCCAACAGTGCTGCTTCACAGACGATCCTCAGGGATTACGCAACGCCACTTATTGACAAAGACGGAGCGAAAAGAGAGAGAAGAGAATCTTCTCTGGTTGATTTACTTTGGAAAATAAACTGAAAATGAACTGAGGCTCCATCCACCTGCTCATCTTGGATGGGAAAGGCTGCCATGCTCGTCTTGTGATGAAATACCAATTATGTCCCAGCCTACAGTTTAATTACAAATCACAGCTTGCACAGTGCTGTCACTTAAATTAGATCTGCACTAGCAGGGCAGTGGAAATGCAGATCTCATTTTGTCAGGATCTCGTCAAATCTCCAGAGGTAAATATCACACCTGAAAGTGTGTTTGGCAGTTTTTGTGCTCAGATTGTGCAGCGAGAAGCAGAACAACGAGAAGCAGGAGAAAGAGATTTGAAAATGATCAAACGTGAACTAAAATGTTATTTTAGGCAATACAATGTTTATTTTATTATTTTTAAAGTCATGTATTTGCATTTTTAATATATTTCTTATTTTCTATATAAAAAGATGACATAAAAAATCTGCAGAATGTGCCAATTTCTTAACCGATTAATCACCAGAATAATCGATTAATCGTTAGCTGCAGCTCAAATCTCTAGTGAAGATCTCAGAGTCTGTTCAGCTGGAAAGCCTCTTTGTCATCACCCTAATGTCTTAGTTTCTCCATATATTCACTTTTAGGTTCAATAAATGAGTCGTGACTTTTGAACCCATGAGGTATAAAAGGAATCATTCTCTAACCACCTGCTGGTTTTATGTTAGCTTAGCTTAGCTTTCCTGTTCCTTCTTCAGAACATGTAAAATAAATGTACACAGATCTGAAATCCTGAGTCCTCCTGCAAAAACAGAGACAAAGAGAGGAGAGAGAGAGAGAGAGAGAGAGAGAGAGAGAGAGAGAGAGAGAGAGAGAGAGAGAGAGACTTGTACACAGGAGGAACGCGGCTGTCGGTTTCCAGTTTGTTTCTGTTTCCTGTCGGTTCCCAGGATCGCTGCGTTCCAGGAGTTTCTACTTCTATCAAAGTTTACATTTTCAATGCAGTTCAGGGAAAATGAGGGAATAAATCCTGGACAGGTGAAATGTTTCAGCAGAACTGAGTGTCTTATACCAGGGCTGCAACTCATCATTATTTCAATAAGCAAGTATTCAGACGATTAATTGATCGTTCTGATGATTAATCGATTATCCTGATGAAAGAATTGGTTTGATTTTTCATTTAATCACTTGAGCCTTTTCTTATAATAGTATAAATACATGAAAAGATGAAAATGAATGAATCAATTCCTTCATTAAATAAGAAATAAACATTTAAATGTAATAACTTCCTTCAGTTGAGCCTAAAATTAATTGTATCTGAAATGCAAAATGTATTTTGAACAGTTTGGGCTTAATTGCTGCTTTGAATATGTTGTTGTTTTCAGTTTGTGTTCTCCATTGAACGATTACTAAAATATTGATCGATTATTTCAAAAATCAATATTAATCCGATTAATCGTTTCAGACATTGATTGGTTGTAATTCCATAAATGAGCTTTAATATGGTGACAGAATCTGCAGAGAAATTCAGACCATAAATTTGGAGTTTCTGGTCACGATGAAGGACGCGACGTCCTTGATTTGAGTCTATAATTCACTGTGATATAAGATCATTTGGACTGTGCTTCAGCTCCACCTGACTGGCTTTATGACAGGACTTTCAGGAGTTTTACTCATTTTATTGACCTTCACATTTGCTCAGTTTAGCTAACTACATTCAGCAGCCATGAAAAGCCTCTTCATGCATGAACTTAGCGGAATGGAAAATGAGGCCGGCGCTGCTGCTTCCCTACGCTGGTCAGTCGCTTTGACCCGTCTGGCCAATTAATCTGGATCAGGACAGAAACCTGAGGCGCCGTGGCTGCAGGGAAGACTTCCTCTCTCTTCCTCCAGCTGGCTCTCGCTGTCCGCTCATCTATTGTCCAAGCCGGTCAATCTGCCCGCAAGCATCCCAGCTTTCCTCCCCGTTTTGTTTGGACCAAAAGAAGAAGAATTTTACCTGCTGGATGTTTTTAGCCGGGTTGGCAGGTTCTTCTGTTCTGCTGGCAGCGGCGCGGCTCAGGAACTGCTGGACAGATTGCTTTAAATTTTTGATCCATGGTTCCAGGCGTGGAGGAAGACGCTGTTCCCTGCGGACAGAAGTTGGTCCATGAAGTAAATGTTCACAGCAGGCGCTTCCTGCAGACGAGCCAACAGAAACTTACTTTCTAGGCTTTTCCTCACCAATTCTCCTGATTTATGGTGGAGACAAAATGGAGCAGCTCTGCTGATCTACTTCTGATTCCGTCTCTTTTTTTAGCAGAAGCCTCAGGACGTGGGTTGTGAATTAGCGCGATATAAATAAACTGAATTGTTTCTAACTTCCTCCTTGAAAGCCTTTGCTGCAGTGCAAAGGCTTTCAAATATACCTGTTTACACAAAAACGCCCAAAAATGTTGCATTTAGTCGGAGCTTTTTCACGTTTCCTCTGCTGTGACACTAACATTGACTATTTGCAAGAAAAATTACAAATATGTGGCCCCTTCTACACTAACACCCCTAAAAAAGAGATTTTTAAAATATTGAATTAATAGTACATTAAAAAAAACCCATCTTTTTAGTCAAATTAATTAAGAGATTTTGATTCTTATAACAACAGGAATCAAAATTATCTTCTAGTTTCTCTTACAAACTTTTATGTAACAAATTCTGGATGTTAATTCAGTCTTTTTTACGGCTAAATAGGTTCATTCTGTTCATTCGACGGTTTTGCCAGGATACTTTCTCTGAATCGCATCTCAACTTCATGAATTTGCTTCAGGGACAAATTCATTCAACAATTACTGGGAAACGTCGAGTTTCCCAGTAATTGTTAAAACTCTGCATTTGAAGTTCTGACACTAAGAGAACAAAAAGGTCTGCAATCAATAATCAATGGCTGCTTTTCTAAATAAGTCATGAGTCTTGGGCTCCTCGCTGCGAGCCGTGTTCACTCAGAATAAATCATTTCCTGATGACAGAGAAGGAGACAAACGCTTTACGCCACAAGAGGTTTTAATCTCTTACATTCTGGTGGCTCAGGACAGAATCACTTCCTGTCTTTCAACACACGTTTTAATATCTTCATCACTTTGGTAACTAATGACGACACAAACGTCTCAGTGTTCGATGGCTGTGGAGTCTGCAACATAAATCTGTTGGTGTATTTTTCTCTCTTCAGTATTTTCCTTTATTCGACTAATAATTTACAGTCGTGAAGCTGCGGATGGAGAAACCGCCGCAGGATGAAACTTTCTCCGACGTCTTCTCTTTCTCTCTCCACTAACTGAGTGTTAGCGATTCTCCCACAGGCGTGAAAGTGTAAATATGTTATATTTCACGTGAAAGCGACAGAGCCTCCCTGGTTTAACAGAAATATAACGGGCTTGTTTTGGTTCGACGCCCAAAATTCCCAATTTGGACCCGACTGAATGAAAACAAACCGAGATCTGAGTGAATCTGCAGCCTTTCAGGCTGAAATCTTAACGGCGAATGAACAATAAGTCTAACTTATTAATCCATAATCTGTGTTGACGTTCCACTAAATTATTGCACGATGCAACCAAATCTGATTAATCAATTAATAGTTATAATAATCGACAGACTAATCGATAACTAAAATAAATGTTAGTTGCAGCCCTATCTGATTAATCATTAGAATAACCGATAGAATAATTTCTAGTGCAGCCCTATTCAATCAACCGATTAATCATTAGAATAATTGATAACTAAAATAATCATTTGCTGAATCCTCAACCGATTGATCGACAGAATTATTATTAGAATAATTGATAGTTGTATTCCTATTTAATTACTAGAATAATCAATAACCAAAATAACTGCTATTTGCAACTTCATCCAATAAACTGATTGGTAAAAAAATCGATAGAAAAATCTGAACTAAAATAATGATCAGTTGCAGCCCAATGTGATGAGTCATCAAAATAATTGTTAGAATGAATTTAGGGTGATTAACAGTTTCGTCCCCATTGAATCAATCGATTATTGGTCAGATTGATCTATAACCTAATCATTGCAGCCTGGCTGAGGCTTGGTGATTCTTTCCTTTAAGTTTTGGTTCCCACACACATTTAAGTTCAGTTTGTTGTTTTTCTTTCTCCCACCTGTAAACAAAAGCAGCTCCAGTCCTGTTGGAGCTGCGGTGGGTCTTTTGTTTCTGACGCCGGTGTCGGCGTCTCTGTGGAACCTTGTAGCCAGTGAGTAATGAGAACAAGGTGAGGGGGCTCTGGAGTGTAATTATTTTCATTTGGGAGACGGTGGGGGTCTGCTCTACATTTGTCTCAGCCGTTCGTGACAGTTCACTATCTCCCAGTTACGGTAATGAGCACCCGGCCCTCATTATGTATTGGGAATGGCACCTCTGCAAAAAGAAGGCTAAAAATAAGTGTTAACTTTCAAGGTCCACACAGGATGAAAGGCGGGAAGGGGAGCAGCGGCTGCAGCACGGCGCGGGGGGCGCAGCGGCTGCAGCACGGCGCGGGGGGAGCAGCCTGCTGGGGGGCTGTTGTTTGTGAAAAGTGTGGCGCGGTCAGGAGGAAGCTGAAGTTTCTGCAGCTGTCAGGAGGAATTTAATGAAACATAAAACCAACACGGCTCAGACAGCAGCCAGCTTTTATCCAAAGCATATGAATATATATGAAACATATACCTGCCAACACAACAACCACAAGTAAAGCGGAGTGGCTCTTTACAAGGTGAAGCCTTTGGGCTGTTTTGTCCTCTGTCACTTCGCATATTTTCAGAGCAGCAGGCTTCATTGCGTCGACCTAAAATTGTAATATGGCGCATAGCTCAAAATGAAAGAACTTCAGGGGGTTCTGACCTGGAAAGACGTTTCCTGTCATCTGTCAGTGGGCTGACCTTGGTTAACAGCAAATTACTGCTGTTAACCAAGACATGAAGCCCAGACATGGATAAATTTCTCCTCTCAGCATTTAGTCACAAAACTTTATTCTGTTTGGGTTTGTGGTTCACAATAATAATATATATATGACGTTACCGATGATGAAGAGTTAAACGAAACATCTTCACTCTTTTGCACAAACGACCTTCAGAGATGATGAGATTTCCTGTCAGAATGAGCTTTAAATCCAAATGAGCTGCTGCCACCTCAACATTCACAGCCCCACCTGAGAACAGCTGCAACAGATCAGCAATTATACATACATCTTTGAAAAGCAGAAGTGGAGCCTCCTGCGCAACCAACAAGAATGCAGCCAGTGTTTTCTGGACTGTAAGTTAATAACAAAACACTTGTCTTTTCCAGCAGCCATTGTACAATGGCAATAAAATCAGGAAGCCAAACGAGTTGGAACTCTCCCGGGTTGCTAGGTAACGAGCAGAACTTCCCAGGGTTGCTAGGTAACGGTGGAATGTGACTGAACAATTGGGAGGTTTTTGAAAAGGCTCATTTTCCAAACAACAAGAAATATGAACTTATTGCCAAAAATATTTCTGGACTGTTTTTTCAAATGGAAGAACAAAAAAAACCCAAAAACACTTTCACCAAAATAATGGCAAAATCCTGAACGGATTGATCAACGTTAAAGATATTCAGAATTATTTCATATTAAGGGGAACTCATCGAATGCAGGAACAGATATTTATTAATATTTTAACAGGTTGTTAGTATGACTTATCAATACACTCTGGAAAATACAAAAGTGTTTGCTGCCTGAATGGGGAACTTTTCCCATCTTACAGTGGACACACACACACACACACACACACACACACACACACACACACACACACACACACACACACACACACACTGTGTAAAGTAGAGGAGGGACTGGAGAGTCAGGCAGCCTGCAGGCAAACAGCAGCAGCAGAGTTAAGACATTTGGAGCTGCAGCTGAAGGAGCTTCTGTCTGATCTGAGGAGCATCAGATGAAGCAGCAGCACAACAGGTGACTGCCTGAGCTCATGTGAAAAATAGCCTCCACATGTTCTCCAGATAAATATTTCACATGTTTCCAGATTCAGACTTCAACGTTTTCTACCAGTCTGGAGATATGAGTACTAATTATTAACGTTTCACTCCTGGGGTTGAAAATGAGCCTCGGCTTTGAACAACTCGAAGCTCAAGATTCTGGTTTCCAGAGTTTCACTGATTTCTGACAGCTGGAATAATAAAGTCAGAACATCTGCAAAAAAAAAAAAAAAAGCAACAAACACGAAGGCAGTTTTTATGTCTTTTCTCTGATGGTGGATCGCAGACAGAAGAAACAGAAGAAACTTTCAGCCAGAGACTTTAATCTCAGATATTTTCTAGAAAAACAAGGACATTTCTGAGCTTGAAAAGTCAAAACTTTGCAAGAAAAGCTTCAGAAATTCAGAAAAAAGGTTTGATATTTTTTACTTTTGGAACTCAGAAATTTCCAAGTTTTTTTTTAGAGATTAATTTAAAACTTTCTGACTTTTTTCTTGCTAATTTTCAACATTTGGAGTTGAGAAAATTTAAATTTTTCATAGTGAATTTCTGAGGTGAATTTAAAATTTTCACTTTCTTCTTGGTGAATCTGACTCTACTCCATTTCTGTTTACATTTCATGAAGAAGGAAGTTGCGCTCGGTGTCTTCAGAGGTTTTCATGTTGTTTCCTTCAGTGTTTCGTGGCGCAGCGCCCCCACAGGCCAGGAGGGGAACAGGCTGCTCAAAGGGTTCGCTTGGTTTGAAAATTACAGCAGCTGGAAATATTGCAACTTTGGTTCCAAATCAAAATGATTTCAAAGATAACAAGACATCGTTCCCATGTTGAAATGCTTTAACATCAATATTAATGAATAATTGATGTAAAACAAGCTTCTATTTCTTGCTGAAAAGTTACTTGTAAGTTACTTTTGTCTTATTTTCAGCTCATGTTGTGTTTTTGCAGTGAATATTGATGTTTTTACGGGTTGATTCTGTTTGCTTGCAGCCAGTTAAAACCAGTTCCTGCTCCATATGTCCATGAAAATGTGATTGTTTGGCTCTTTACATAAATTAGTCTGTTAAATAATTAATTTATTTCTGCTGTGCCAGCATGTTTCTGTACTATGTTTGAAGTCATGCCTGGACGCCGCTAAGTTTACCTTTTAGGAAATTTCCATATCTGGCAGAATTGAAAACATTTAGGATTTTTTTCTCCCCCTTCAGTCGGTTATTATCTTTTTATTTTTTAAGATTCGCTTTCAGCATGAAGAGTTAATGGCCGCTCTGTGCGCCGTTGGATTGAAACGTGAGCTCTGGCCGGCCGCCAGTCAGCCACTAATGGCGGCGGGCCGCCAGCGTCCGCCGGGCCCGGCGGCGAAGGTGCGGCGTTAAAAAACCCATTATGCTAATGCTAGCGCTGCGGCGTCAGCCTGACACTTCTCATCCCTGTCATTAGTGGCAGCTGCACTGAAGCTCTTTGCTGAAACCTGAGCCTTTCTGCTGGGATCTGAGGGAGGACTGGGATCCTAATGGGAGGACTGGGATCCTAATGGGAGGACTGGGATCCTAATGGGAGATCGTTTCCACTGCAACCCGGTGACCAGATGACGAAACGCTGCGCTCATTTCGGAAAAGCTATCCGTTCAGTTTGACAGACAGTTGACATGACGACGTTTCTTTGTTTTAAAGAATAATTTGAGTTTTTATCATTTTAAATAAGTTTCTACAAAAGAAAAAGGCAGAACAAAAGTCTTGAGTCAAAATAGTTCAGAAAAGAAGCAGGTTTTTTCAACTCAGCTCAATTTATTTTCTGTCTAATTCAGTTAGTTTTAATTAGTTTTAGAGTGTTTGCCAGTTTTCATTAAATTTGCAGAATTTCTTATTTAATTTATTATTTTTCTGCCACTTCAAGCTTCATGTTTGGAGCCTTTAATATTCAGAAATTCACCAAACTCGACCCAAAATCATCCCGAGGAAAATGTCCTCAAATAATTACATATTATTGGTTAAATATTGTTTTTTAGCCTAGTTTTTACTGGATAAAATAGTAATTTTAGTTTTTTCATACCAAACGGTCAAAGTATTATGATGATGGAGCAGCGTAATTTGACCTTAACTGCTTGTGTGGGGGAGAAAAATCAATAAAAATGTGAATAAATAGATTCATCAACAGAAAAACGAAATGGATAAGTCTTTAACTTAAGTATGTGTTAATTAGTGTTATGAATAAACAATATAGTTCCAGTTTATCAAACTTTTTCCCCATAAATTACAGTTTTTATTCATTTCAGTTCACTATAACAGCCTTGGTTGTGACGTGTGAGTTTTATTGTGGAAATTTTATCAGTATATTTGAAGAAAAAACACATTTATAAACAGTGAACTTGCTAACTCCACTCCTGTCTCTGCAGTAGAAGAAACAATGTACAGACATAACTGGATAACTTTTTATTAGGGCCAGAAGTTAAAGCATTAATTAACACATTAAAGTCTCTGTTGATTAATTAGTAACTGAGATTTTAATGTGTTAAACATTTTTTATCACTCCCGGCTGGAATCATTGCATTCGCACGTTTCCGATACGCCTGTAAATCTGACGCACAAGAAACATTCACTAATAGCAAAAAGCTATTTTTGTCTCTCTATGGTTGAAAAAAACATCTGGAAAAGACGACTGCTGCGGTCAAGTTGTGCTAAATGGAGTTAGCCTAGCAGCTAAGCCATTCCAGGCTAAAATAGCATCTGAATGCTAAATCTGTAGCTGGTTCCAGCAATGATCAGGTTCCTGAAACTCTGAATCTGCACCAAACTGATACTTTCATAAATACTAAATATATTTGTTGTTGTTCATCTTGCTGTTCAATAACTTAGCAGCAAAAAGTGTTTTAATTAGAAAAAGTTGCTTATTTGGTTGAAATATAGTTTGATGAACATGCAATTAATTACAGACCCTCCAATTAACAAGATTACACATTTTAATCAAGTTCCTCCACTAGTTTTTATTAACTTTTTAATCAAGATCCAGAAAATTAAATTAAATTTGAGACGTTGACGAGGCGTTAGCATGAAGAAATATTGATATAAACCCAAGTAAAAGAATATAATTCTGTTTAATTGTTACAGTCGGATATGGAGGACCAAAGATGACATAATAAGAAATAAAAGCAGAAATATTTATTTAGTTTTTCTTGTCTTACACGAGTTTCCATCAAGAAATGTATAATAAATAATGCTAATATTAAATAATATAATGTTTTCTTCAACAGCTTCCATATTGAGTGAAAATCTGTGTGACATATATATATATATAGGTTTAATTTATTTATTTAAAAATAACTGAATTATTAAATGTTTTTGCATCAGTTAATGTGAAAACAAACTTGTGGTTTAAAGGAAAATCAGAGGAAATAACTGAGCTGGTCTCAGTTTTACGATGCACCGTGGAGATTCAGCCTGCCTGCTATGAAACATGTCGTGTTTTCATGCCGTTTTTCTTTTCTAAATGTCAGATAAACAGGCCTTAAATTTGTCCCTAAAAGCATTGGTAAAAACATGTTCAGAATCTGTAATGCTGACTGCAGAAAGTAAAGTGAAATTTCTGCCAACAGACTGTAAAATATTCAGCATCCCGGCGCTCGCTTTCCAAATGAAACGCATCCCTGAGCAGCAGAGTTCAGATCTGTTACTGGGTGAGCTCCAGCTCAGCATCAGATGAAAGAAACACCCATTCAGGGTGTCAGAAGTGATGCGGATCGGACCCGGAACAAGACTGGCTCATTTTACCATTATCCTGAGCTGTGAGCACAAAACCAACAGCTGCCAGCGAGGGAACATTTCATCACTCAAGTTTGGGTTGCCATGGCGATGTCAAAACTTCAGGAGCACCAACATCTAATTTCAATAACGTGATTTGCTTTTGGAAACAATCAGCCATTTTTTACCTGCCGACCGCACAACGTTTTCCGAAAACTGTCAATACCTTTTCTGCTGTCAAAAGATTAAAAGACAAAAAAATTATCCAGTATTTTGTTTTTCCTTTTGGGTCAAGAAACAAACCTAAGCACATAAAAAACACACTGAGTCATTTTTGGCAATAAGTCACTGTGTTTTGGTGACTAGAAAATTTGCCGTTTTAAAAACGTCCTGATTCTGAAGTCATATTTCATGGGCACTCTGCCGTTACTCAGCAGAGTTCTGCCTGTTACCTAGCAACCCCAGTGGAGTTCCGCCTGTTACCTAGCAACCCAAGTGGAGTTCTGCCTGCCCACTCAATGTTTAAACTGGAAAAACCAAGAAGAATGCAGCAAGTGGTTTTAGGATGATAAATCAACAACAAAACACTTATCTTTTCCAGCAGCCATTGTACAGTGCACAGAGCGGTGGTGGAATTCAGCTGAGGTTTCTAGGTAACGGGCAGAACTCTGCTGGGGTTGCTAGGTAACAGGCAGTGCCAGTTGACCGTAAAGGTTTCTGAAGGTGAGAGGGTTTTATTTTCCAGAGACCAAAACAAAACACAAACCTTGTTGTCCAAATCAGTTGAGCATCAGTAACAGTTGCTTTTAAAAGCCGTAGAAACTCAAATGGAAGAACAAAAACGTGTAAAATGTGAACTTTGCATAGCAGAAATACTTCAAACTGGGCCACCTTTCGTGATGAAAAGACTCTCCGAATAACTCTATGCAGTTTCAACACGAAACAGAAGAATCACACAGACTCAAACCACAGCCTTCCCCCCACTGATTTGGGATTTTACCCAGAGATTAGAGCCACGCTTTTATTCTGAAATCCTCCAGGGAGCTGGGTGAAACATCCCTCTTTAATCCAACCAGGCAGGAGCTTCTTGTCAGCCATTGCTGCTTGAGATGCAGTTAGGAATGACTCAACGCCGCTCTGCGATTGCTGCTCTCGCTGCGTTGCATCATCAAGCTTCACTGAACGGCAGCGAAACGTCCCTCATAATCTGATCCACTCACACCTTCTCCCTCTTATTAATTCATTATCGCATGCTACGCATATTCAAATTAAACGGATATGTAAATAAGCAGAGTTAGTTAGTAAGTAAGTTCTTCAGAAAAAATCCATTAGCTTAATGGTGCGTAATTAATGACAAAAAAAATTAATGAGTGTGGTTTAGAATTGAATAATAATTTATTATTATTGCAGCAGGTGCAAACTGAATGTTGATGATTAGAGTTTTGTTTTTGAATGGTTTTAAGCTGATTACATTGCAGTTAAGTGACATTCAAATGGTGAAGATTCAATTTATTAAAACCCAAATCAAACAGAAACAAAACCAAAGATTTTCTCTCTGGTCCTAAACGATCCAGAGTCAGCAAACAGTGTCAGTATCTGAACCTTCAGATACACATAGAGGCGGTTATAAAGTCAGACTTTTATCACCTCAACATTTCCAGGATGAGACGAATGATGTCTGGAGAAACTCGCCCACTTGCATTCGCTGCATTTCTATTACAAACGTGAGGAAATATTTTGTGTATTTCACAACAGTGTTTCCATTAAATAATAAATACAATTAAAATTGCATGTGAATGTTTGGTCGCGTGACGCAAAATCCTACTAAGTATTTTGTCTTGTTTTCACTTCAAATACCTTTGAAAACCTGAAATAAGACAAAACTAACAAGCAACTTTTCATAGAAAAAGAGGAGCTTGATTGAGTCAATAACTGTTGAATAAATCAAATTAATACTGGCAAATTATTTCACTTATAATAAACCTCTAAGATATTTGTCTAGAAATTAGACAAAAATACTTGTTAGGATTTCTGTGAAGTCTTTGAAAGTCCTGTTAGCGACGGATGCAAACAGTTACATATTCATATTTCATCCCCGGCGTTCAGCATCTATCAGCCAATCAGAGGAGACGTCCATTCATCAAAAAATAACGTGATGGAAACGCAAAACAGCCAAAGTGATGACAACTAAACCCCTCGACTCGTCGGGTAATTTGCTGAAAAGTTAAGTTTACAAAAACCTAGAAAAATAAACCGAACCACGATGTCTTTAAGTTGGTATGTCAATAAATCGCTCAGCATCCAGGAAGTGGGCAGGACTTCCTGTATCCTGGCGCGGCTACGCTAAGCGGTCAGGTTTGGGACGGGAGCCATTTACTCTGAAACTTAAAATCAACACGTAAACACACACATGTAAGTCAGCATGTGTACATTCCTCATATGAATTAAAAATATTCCATCCTACAAGGAGAAGCGGCGGAAATCTTCAAAGAGGAGCCGTACCTTTGAAGGTGTCACTGTTAGCTTCAAAGAGAAACATACATGTCTCCCAACAGGCGGCGGCTCGCAGGCGTTTAATGAGAGCTTCGCCGCCGCCTGGAGACTGGCGCTCAGTGCTGCTGCTCGGATCAGCTCTCCTGTTCTCCGCAGAGCCGGGATGAGAGGCGCCTCACATGTCAGCTCCTACATGAATACTAGCTTCTTCTTTTGACGTTACAGATCTTCATTCAAATATAAAAAAAAGAAGAAATTAGTTGGAGAAACTGGAAAAGGTTGAGTGGAGGAAGAAGTTCTGCTTTCTGACCCAGTTTACAACCGAGCCACAAAAGACCACGCCCCTTTCAGGGGGCAGTGGGCGTGGAACCTCTGGAGATGAAAACCATGAGTGGAGCCTCCTACACAACCAACAAGATTGCAGCATGTGGTTTCTGGATGGTGAGTGAACAACAAACACACAAACAGAAAGTCTTTTCCAGCAGCCATTGCACAGCAGCAAAACAATCCAGCTTACCAGACTAAGCTGGAGCAACATTTGGGTTGCTAGGTAACAATATGGAACTCCGCTGGGGTTGCTAGGTAACGGAACACAGAGAGAACATGAAAGTAAGAACTAAAGTACGAGCAAATAGCGGTTAGTTTGCTAAGTTAGCTTAGAAAAATATTAAATATTGTGATAAACCTTTAAGTCCATGGAAACAAAGCTTCTGTTCTGGTTTAACTGGTGATTAATTTAGTCTTTCCTGTTACTGCAGGGAGTTCCTCCTCTTTTTGACCTTTGGACCAAAGAAACTTCTCCGGTTGTAGTTGACAGGGCATCAGACCCGCCTGCTCGGTTTCTCCTCAGCTTTTTGTCCCTTGTTGTTGAGGCGCGAGCCTCACCTGCTGCTTGAGAAGCAGGTCACAGCTGCAGCCCGTCAGCCGAGGAGCTGCTCCTCCAGAAATACCGTGTTGCTGCTCGCTCACGACAGGAAGCTGCTGGCCGAATTACCGCCTCATATTTCTAAATGCATCAGATTCAGGAACCGACCTCAGATCAAAACGTTACGGTAACAGGAATTAAAAACTGGATGCTGCACTAAAAAAAACACAAAATATCACCAAGTATTTTTCATCTAGCTTCTAGTGCAAATATCGTAGTTTCCTTGAATTAAGACAAAACTAGTTTAAAAGTAACATCAGCAAGAAATAGGAGCTTGTTTTAAGTAAATAATTCCTTAATATTGGTGAAAAAGTACCAAAATAAATCAACCTTTCATTATGGTACATGTTCATACATGTTTATATACATATAAACATGTATATATATATATATATATATTTATTGTCAATCCAGGCAGGTTTTTGCACAGCTGCTGTTTTAAATATTTTTTAAGTCTTTTTGTAGGGACTTTTTACATCATTTTAATAAAGAAAAACTCTTTGTCTTGTATCTAAATGAATAAATATTTGTCTGTAAAAGTCGTGAATTAATTGCAAATTTGCTACATTGTTGAAGGGGCCAAAAAACATCAAACAGAGGACCACAAATGGCCCTAGCGCCACATTTTGGGAATCCCTGATTTAATATAACCACAAATTCTTGAGCCAGACGAAAGGAAAGCAGAACAAAATATGCTGTTTTTTGTTTTTTTAGGTTTTCAAGAGGAATTTCTTTACTTCTGTTAGCTGATGGCTTAATGCGATGTGGAAATATTCCTCTGTTGGTTACATCAGTCTTCAAAGTCCTGCATTTATTTTCCTTTGTGTTTGTCAACAAATAATTTCATTTTGTGGGGAAGAAAATAAATGAATCCTTCACTTAAACAGGAAAATGTTTATGCACCGGCCTTTTGTTCTCTTCATCTGTTTTTCCCACGCTCTCATTTATCAGCCGGTTTCTCCATAACGCCTCAGATTCGTCCAACACGCAGGAAGTGGCCGACGCTTTGGGCCGGATCGATGCGGTTCTGAAACCCGGCAGCGGTTCATCCATTAGCGCGACGCGATAACGGTCGGATAACGTGACGAAGCCGTTTGAACATCAGGAGCTTTTACAAGTGATGATGATGTGGGATCCAATCAGAGATGATGTGATTAGCCGACTGTTAGAGCCGAGAAAACGAGGTTTTAATGGTGGCGCTGATAAGTGAGTAAATATGCTGCTGACAAAATTAAGTGAATAAAAGCCTTTAACGACAAATCCTGAATGATATGCAGCTGATTATAACAGAGAGCATGAAAAATACTAGAAGCAATTTCAAATAAAAACATAGAAATAGATCTGCTGCTCATTTTGGCCGTCTGGATTTTTCATTATTGTTTTATTTCATTCTGACTTTTTGTTTACTTCAGTTACATTTAGTGACTTTTTAGTGTCTGCTGGTTTTTATTAGTTATAGTAGGAGTTTTAGTTTATTCATACGTTGGTAAGTTTTGTAAAAAGTCAAAGTATTGTGATTATGTAAACATTGACTGGGTAATAAATACTCAACAGAAGAAACCATTTTTAAAAAACTAGTTAACAGTGGTTAAATTAAGCCTTGACGTAAACAAAAAAATGTTGTTTATACCACCGTTACTAGCTAACAGCAGACTGTTAGCAGCTAGTAATTCTGCATCAAGCTATGTGCTACTAGCTTGCAGCTAACAACGTTCTACATCTGAACTAAATTATGACAAAACTAAAATACTTTGTAGGAAAATGTGTCGTCTTACAACATGCATTATTTTAATTAATATGAATAAAGATTTTAGATTTTGCTGATGAACAGTTCAGGAATAATCTTGAGTTTTTTCTTCAGTGCATTAGATACAGGTCATGCAGTGACAGACATTATTACTGTCGTATGTTTTAAATTTGCCCCCATGACTCCTATTTGTATTTTTTTACAAGGAAAACAGTTTTTTCCTCCTAAATGTCTCCACTACGGGTCAATAAAGCTTATTCCTCTTTCTGCATGGAGAACGGTGAATGTTTTCAGACATTTGTTTTGATTTATTGAGAGAGCTGATGTCCTGAAAAGTCAATCTCACCTCAGTGTAAATTATCGCCGCCTCATGACTGACACATGACCTTGAGGCAGATTTAGATTGGCTATGAAACTTCAAATTAAATCCATTATAATTTAACACGACTGCAGTCTATTTTTGTCCCAGAAGGGTGGCTGCAATTTAAAAAAGCCTGCGTTCTGCAATAACTTTTTTCATGTAGATAATTGAAATCTAAGCCGCTGCATTAGAGCAGCGAGTCGCAGAACATGAGCTCCAAAATTAGAAAGTGAAGTTTAACAAGCTGTGTGTGAAGATGAGAGGATGATGTAATGCTGTGCATGAAATATGCAACACTGGACCTGAAATGCTTTGTGAATTATCACACACACACACACACACACACACACACACACGCACACGCACACACACGCACACACACACGCACACACACGCACACACCCACACACCCACACACACGCTGTTCTGACAATCACCTGCAATGGAAAATGATGAAGTCCAGGCTTTTGTGGCTCATTTCAAACTGAAATGTCTTCCTTTAGTTCGAGTTCGAGAAGCTGAGCAGGAATGAGAATTGATTTCCATCAATCTCCAGTCTGACCTTCCCGCCTTTCAAATTGTTCCAAGACGTTTCTGCTGTCCATGGCAGAGGGTCGTTGGGAACAAAACTTATTTCCCAAAAAAGAAAAAAAAACAACAGCTCCGGATAATTCACCACAGCTGCCTTGATTTTGGTCACAGTTGTTGCATTTCTATTGCAAATATGCATAAAACTGTCAATATTCTGCCAGTGCAAAACAACTCAACACAAAGCCATACGTGAATAAGTTTGTTCATGCAATAAGTTATTCAGAAACATTTTCTTTGAATCACTATAATTCATTTCAGAGATCTGGTTGATTAGTTTGTCTGGTCAATTAAAGGAAGGATGTTCCATATTATTAAGCAGGCCACAGGTTTCAAGCAATATGGGAAAGAGAAGAATCTCTGCAGAGGAAAATCCTCAGATAGTGCAGCGCCGTATGACAAGGTGTGTAAATTTTCACCTAAAATAATTTTCTGCTCAATTAAACGCCAAACTGGAGTCATGTTATAGTTAAAAAAAGGTGAAACTTTTTAGAGAAACTAATTTTCCCCAAACCTCGGGGAGCACTGCCTCAGATTTCACAGCTGATTAAAATGATCTTTTAGTCAAGCAACTTTCAGGAGACGCATCAGAAGACGGAGAGCTAATGTGTGTTGAACCAATTGGCTTTAAGAGACAGGAAAAGGTGCCTGCATGCGGAATACACAACTGGATCTGGATAAACAGCCAGTTTGTCTAACATTTAATGAAGAGGAGGAGGAGAAGGCGACAATGTTTGGGGGTGATAAGGCGGCTTTCCGCCCGGAGGCAGAGGAACTGCAGGCCTCATTCAGGCTGTCTGGCCTGAAACGGGGAATCTCACCTGCTGAATGTGACCAACGCTTATCGCCGCGTGGCAACATGTGCAGCTGCCTTTGACTCAACATCTGTCGTTTCCAAACCACAAAATGGTTTCATGTCTACATAACACGACCAAGGAAGGTTCAGCTTCTTAAAAACATCCTGTTTGCTTATTTCTGTCTGAATTATGAAGATTTCACCAATAATTTTTAAAGTAAATTAGTGGTGGAAATGGAAAGGAAAATAAAATGTTCTAAAAGAGAAGATTTTCTTCTCTACAAGATCTAATAAAAAGTGAAATACCAAAAACTATTGGGCACAATGATGTAAAGAAAATGTAAATAAAATGTACTTATTTCTGTCCTGTAATGTAGGCTAATACAATAAAGGTTTTAAAACATCAATCTGTGTGTAATTCATCTGCTAAATGTTTTTCTCTTTGTGAATAAAGTTACTGAAGTAAATTAACTTTGCAAAAATATTCAAATGACTGCAAGTCTGATATTTAGGCTGATTTCACCCTGATACTGCAGTAGATTGGATTCAACTTGGGACCAAAGTTGCAACATTTGCTCCATTTCCATCAGCTGTGGTCAGGGCCAGCCTGAGGCATAAGCAAACCAAGCAGCTGCTTAGGGCCCTAAGGCCTCTAAGGGCCCCTCAGTGGAGCCGATTTTTATTGTTTTTGTAATAATTTCTGTAATTATAATATGAAAAACACATAATTTCACTGTAAACTAATTAGTTTTTACAAGAATATATATTTGCTAATGTATTTTATTGATTTAGGAACACAAACAAATTGCTCTTGGGGGCCCCTGGTGGCTGCGGCAGGAACCACACGCTTCACCGGTATCATGAGCTGCTGTGCAATTAGCAATTAGCATCCAGCCGTCCAAAGCTCCAGTCAGAAGCTAAGTTAGTGAAACAATGTCTCAAAGGAGGATTTATCCTTCAGGGAGGGAGAAAAGAAAGAGGAAAATGGAAAAGAGCCGAGATAAAAGTTTGTTTTAATGAGCCTTGGTGATGTAATGAAACGTAAACGATTTGTAAAGCTGCTGAGCTGCTCTAGCTGGCTGCTCTACGCTGAGCTGCTCTACGCTGTGCTGCTCTACGCTGAGCTGCTCTACGCTGAGCTGCTCTACGCTGAGCTGCTCTATGCTGAGCTGCTCTACGCTGAGCTGCTCTACGCTGAGCTGCTCTACGCTGAGCTGCTCTACGCTGTCGTTGGGATTTGTTGTTTGCTGCTGAGTAAAATCATTTTGTGGCAAAAACAAACATTATTTTTGCATCAACTTCTCAGTTACGTGACACTTCTGTTAAAATCATTTGATCTGCAGAACGGATCCGGCTCCATTCTGCAAGCCGATGGAAAACAAAGCTGGTAGTAAAGAGCAGAACCTCGCCGTAGCGCCGGTCCAGCTGACCGTTTCTTCTGCTCTCCTCAAAACATCAGAGTTTAAATCATTTCAGATCCTCTGCAAGCCGGAAACTTTCCAGATTGTCCAACAAATTTCAGACAGAAGAAACTCCTGCGGTAATATTAGTGAATATTGTGTTGAGTAAAACATTTATCATAAGAAAAATATTTTAAAAATTGATTTATTTTTTTTTTTACAAAGATTTAATTATTTATAGAGAAAAACAGCAAACAGAAGATTGTTGTGTTTATTTTTATGTCCTTCCAGTTTAATTCTGAGCTGATTTATTAGCCGACTCAATTAAGCAGAGAAAAACAAAGGCTTGTCTCCAGATTTATCCCATCAAGAAACAGGGCTGAGCTTTGATTAGACCATTAAAATTTCTGCATTAAGTGACATCGTTATCATTCGATTGCAATTAAATATCCTTGTCATCATGTTTATAAAAAACCTCAAATAAAACGAGTTCTCATCTGATTAGGTCTTATTAGGCGTTGATGCAAATTCATTTTTTATTTTTATTTAATATTCGATCTGCTTATTCTCAGTCAATAAAGTCACAATATTAGTAAAGGCCTAATAAAAGTCATAAAATTACCAGAAAAGTTGTTTTAATGAGACAAAACGTAAAACGTCTTAATAAGCGTCTCTCTGACCACACTGTAAAACACAACAACAAACTCTACTTCCAAAAACATTATCGTCTGTCAAATTAAATCAGGTTTTCATAAAATAAAAATGTTAATACGTGCCACCGTTTTACTCGATAATTTTAAGTACATATTATGACATAATACAAATTACTGTAAAATTTAAGTTAACTTAATAAATCTGAGTGTTGTAATTAATTAAATGACACCCAGAGATTATTTTTTAAGTTCACAGCAAAAACACAAAATCGTACCAATTATTTTAGTCTGGTTTGTAATGGGAATATCTTAAAACCACTGACTTAAAACCACTTCCTCTTACTGTAACTTTGTTTTTCTTATTTCCGCTGTACTGTAAAAACTAGAACCAAACATTTTCTCTGGATAAAAAGAGCCGTAAATGCAACTGTTTTCATGCTCGTAGGCAGGGATTCATCAAATTAATCGAGATTAATCAATCAACTGCTTTAGTAATTGATTAATCGCTAACTGGAGACTCACAAATATAAAACAAAGAATAAACATCATACATTGAATATTCTAGAGCTCAAACGATTAATCAGATTAATCGTGATTAATTGGTTATTAACAAAACTGTCAACAGTTTCTGCTTCTGATTATAACGTTTCAATAAGATCTGAATTTATTTTTAGGCTTTTATGTGTTTTTAAGTTACTGTTACCTGAAAAAAGAGCTGAAAATGAAACGGCGAATCAGAATGTTTGTGTTTGGTTCCCCGCAGCAAACGCTTCAAAACATTGCTCATGTTACACAGTCGCTCTCCAGGGTGGAACGGCTCAGTCAAAGTAAAGTGTGATGTAAGTAGAACAACTTTATCGACATTTTCTTTTCTTCCAGATTCCACCGTTTTCTTGTGAAATTAATGTCTTTATGGTCTTTGCAGGTAGCTGCTGGCTGTGAAATAACAGAAACCCTTCAGACTGGAGCTTCAGCCAAACCCTCAATACAGACGCAGAGACAGAACGATGAGACGTTTAGCCCTTTAATCTGGATTAGTTTGGAAATAAGTTTCAGTCTTGATGGAGTCAGGAAGCGTCAGCAGCTCAGTCCGGCGTTAAACGGCGGAGAGCAAACAGCCTCGTCTGATTGGATGAACCGTCTGTTGACTCTGCTGGCAGGTCATCAGCGTTTTGTTTGCTTTCATTTCAGCCACAAAATCTGGCGATAAATGATGAAATTTTGCTGCAACAGCTGAACTCTTTCAGTGTATTTTCATTTTTCACTATTTCCGTTGAAGAATCTATGAAAACATGAAAGTTTTGAACATTTGAAGGGAAACAAAAGAAATCTTGATTTTCTGTCATGAATTTTGGACTCTAAACTTTATGCTCAAGCAGACGACTAATCGATTACTGAATTAGCTGATAATTGTTTCAATAATGGATTGATCACAATTAATCTGATTAATCGCTTCAGCCCAACCGACTCGCGTGAATAAAACTATTTCATTGATGGTTGTGCCGACACAGAAAAGGATTTTTGGTTTCGTTTCTAGTACAAATATCTTATTACACTTCAAATCAGACAAAACTAACATCTAAATACATTTTAGATGTACTTTGAAACTACTGATTTCAAAGTAGTTAATTTCACCGGCAGATTATTTTGCCTGTGGAAAACTGTCGAGTCATGAATTAAATATTCTGCCAGGTTAAGTATATTTGGTACTTTATAATATACTATAAAGTACCACTATACAAATATAAAGCTACTTTATATTTGCTAAAAACTTACTTTAAGTTCGTTTTGTTTAATTTCAAGTGTACTAAGACATTTACACTAGAAACTAAACCATATGTAGCAGCATAATTACCGTTTTTAATTATTTCAGTGAACAAAAATGTTTTCTGTGTTTCAGTTTTTGTTCGTTTTGGTGAACCATAATGACCTCGGTGTGTATTCTCCATCCAGGATTCACATTCAGCAGTGAAGCGCACACTGTGGACGTAAATGGCCTTGCTAATTAGCTTTAGTTATGGGCCTTCACACTCCCATCCGACGTTCCCTACACTTAACGCTCTCCCCGGAGAGCAGAATCGCATAACATTAGGGCGAGGCTTTATCGCGGGAGAGCGGGCCGTAAATCAGACACCTGAAACTGCATTAGCTTTCCAACAAGCAGGGATGTGTGATTACCAGAGGACCGGATGCTTTCTGCTCACTGATAAAGACTACACTCTGATACAGTGAATTCACTCCGTCTCCTTCTGATAATTAGAAATTTCAAACAACATCACCGACTATCCTTTCTGCTGTAATTTATACACTGGAGGATCCGGGATAGAAGGAACAGCACAATATAAAACATTTTTTAACCTTTCACACATGAATACATCCTGAATTAACACACAGTGAAGAAGTTAAGGGAAATGGAACCATTCAAACACACACAAAGATCATTATTATAGATCTGTGGTCTACACAAAACATTCACTTCATTTTCTGCATAAATCATTTTGTTTTATGGGGTTTTGTTGCTTTAAATCCAAATAATCTGCTGCTGGCCACGCCCCCCAACTCAGCGTTTAAACTCTCATGTGAAAATGGCAGCAAACAGACATGCAATTATACAACTGCACAGCTATGAAAAGCATTAGTAGAGCCTCCTGCACAACCAACAAGATCACAGCAAGTAGTACCTGCTTACTAAAGGCGCTGGCGCGCAGCTGGGGTTGTTAGGTGACAGTGGAGCTCAGCTGGGGTTGCTAAGTAACGGGCAGTGCTTGCCGATCTGTGACGCTGCAAACAGCTCATATTCCAGACACCAAGAAACATTAACTTATTGCCTTTTTTTCTTTTTTTAAAGTGTTTAAGAAGCAGTAGAAACCAAAATGGAAGTACAAAAACGTAAACATGTGAATTTTGCTTAATAAGTCCACTTTAATTGTTCAAAGTTTCATTACCTGATGAACAGCAATCAGCAAACTTAAGAGTTTTAAACTGATATTCTGACCAAGATTCTGTGGGTTTGTATTTTCACGATGCAATATGTCAGCATACTGCATCCTGGTCACAATAAAAATGTCCACAAAGCGCCTCAATATTTGCGTTTCCATAGTTACGTCAGTTCACATTTCAAAACAAACAAAACAAATTTGCTTAATGGAAACACGGGAATTTGAAAAAACTTTTGTTTTTCTGATACAAAGTTTTGTCTCTAGGATTAGTTGGTATGGAAATGATTTTAATTCATAAAATTGCACCCAAAAAAATTTTTTCACATCAAACGAGTCACATGATCAACAATAGGATGTTGCTACAGGTGGAAACCACAAAAACGACGACGAGAAGTGGTTGGCAGAAGATGGCATGTGATGCAGGGATAATTTATCACGTAAACAAACTGATTCACCTAGGATTTGAATTTAATTCAAACATCACATTTATTAAATTATGTTTCCTTTTTATTTTAGCAGGATATCAACACATGTATAATAGAAACGCAGATTCTGACAATAAAATCACACAAATTGAAATTACAAAAACAAACTTACTTCATGGATATTCAGCAATTTCAGAAAAACTAACGTTTTCATTAAAAGTTTTTTGCGCTAGGATTTTGGCCATATTAAAATTGGTTTATTTCCAAAACTGTTTTCACATCATGAGTTGCACGACCAATAACCAGATGTTTCTACTGCTGGAAGCGACTAAGAAGACAACAGGAAGTGGTTGGAGTTTCTTACTTAGTGGAAACACCACAAATGCTAAATTGTGTTTTGTGGCGCCAGCAGAATATCAACACAGTTTTGTGCACATTTGTAATAGAAAAGCAGCTATTAAGAAATAGAAAATGGTTTCATTGTGTTTCTCAAGCAGAACTTCTAAAAATCATATCGAAGCAAGAAAAAGATCAGAACAAAGTTAGCACTGTAATTGATCAAACTCCACAGTGAGCAGAAAAGCTAAATATCTTCTTCTTGTTTAAGCACAAAGCAGCAAAATGTGCAGCAGTCAGGAGATGGATGGCTGTTTGGTAATATCTTTATCAGGATGAATGAAGATCCAGGCTGTCAGCCGCAGAAACAGAGAAAATGGGGAATGATTGTCTCTGACAATTTAAAAGATTAAATGCGAGAATCACGGCGTCCGCTCTGCACTTTGCCGCTTTACCTCGCTCCCAACGGAGCGGCGAACGACACAAAACGAGACGGCAGAGGGAATAATCTGGAGACGGAGAGATGCAGGGGAACGCGGAACAAAAAGCAACGATGTCGACGACGCAGCTCGGCTAACAGCGACTTCTGAGACAATAAAATGTGTCACATTCGATATGGTTTTCCTGAAGAGCCGTCTGAAACTGTCAGCGTAAAGAACAGAGACGGCCTGGGCTAAATGTGGCGCCGTCACCTGCGAGGTAAAAATCACTTCACTCACATAAACAAAAACACTTTCATGTGACGCCGACTCTTTGTTTCTATATGCTGCGCTTGTTGTTTAACAGCCACTAAGCTGCAGCTGACAGAGTCGATACACAAACAATGTAATAACAGCATCTGATTACAGAGCTTTTATTTTGTTGTTCTCACAGTGAAAGACGCACAGCCGTTCTGCCAATCATCATTCACTGCAGCTTAATATCACAGTTAAAGATCCGACTGCAGTCACACATCACAGCAAATGTTTCTGAACGGCTGCAGAACCACGATCAGAACCACGGCGTGATGGAGCCGATCAGAACCACAGCGTGATGGAGCCGATCAGAACCACGGCGTGATGGAGTCGATCAGAACCACGGCGTGATGGAGCCGATCAGCACGGCGTGATGGAGCCGATCAGAACCACGGCGTGATGGAGCCGATCAGAACCACGGCGTGATGGAGCCGATCAGAACCACGGCGTGATGGAGCCGATCAGAACCACAGCGTGATGGAGCCGATCAGAACCAGAACCACAGCGTGTCGGAGAAGCAAAGCAAACATTTTGAGCAAAACAAGAACATTTATGAACTTGAAAGGTTGAACTTTTTTTGGAACACATTCAGAAATTTTGTGATTAAACTCAGACACTTTTTGGAAATGTCTGAGCTCCAAAAACTAAAAAACGTTTTAGATTAAATTTGCAGATTTTCCAGAAAAAAATTGAGACATTTATGAGTTCGAACAGTAAAATATTTGCAAGAAAAATCTGAAATTTGAGAGTAACCTGGAATCCTGGACATTTTTTCAGTTCAAGTTGTACATTTTCTAGCAAGAATGTGGAAGATTTGAGATTAATATAAAAGATTTTTTAGAGAAACAATTGAAAATGTCTTTGCCCCAAAAGTCGAAAATTTGCCAGAAACAAACTTGAACATTTCCAGATGCATTTTATAGAAAAGAAATTTCAGAAACTTCAGATTAATCTCAGTAATTTTGGGGAAAAACTTGAAAGTTTCTTGGCTTCAACAGTTTAATAATTTTGACTTTTAAAACACAGAAATTTCCCAAATTGGAAGCGAACCGCAGCAGCTGAAAATGTAACAAACTGCAGGTCAAAGGTCCATCAGGCATAAAAATACTTCATGTTTTCTGTTCGTGGAAACAGAAGTGAAATTGTGTTTTGTTGGAATTAGCACCAAAAGTAAGCCGGATTCCTGCCGTCGTATTTGTTGCTTGTCCGACTCAGAGAAACACTCAGCCTCAGCTGGATGCTGTTTTTCTGGTGGCCCTTCACCCATAAAAGCTTTTTTACTATTTTCAAAGAGAAAATGTCTTGGAGTGAATAAAAGATCTCAACATCGAGGAAAATAAACAGAGAGCAGATATTCTCCTCAGAATAATAATGGCTTCTTCTATTTTTTCCCCCTTCAATTAGAGCTTCACAGATTAATAATAAAATGATTTTTATCTCCTGGCCTCTCCAGGTTGACGAAGCGCTGAGGGTTTGAGTTCGGAGCTGCTGATTGTGTTTGACGATCTCATCCTGTAAATATGATCTGGAAGCAGAAAGACGAGCGTTTTCCGCCGGAGCCTCGTTCCTGCGCCTGATGACATCAAAGTGAAGAGCCCTGCATGGAGATCAAACGCGCTCGGAAATCAGCGCCAACCAAGGAAATGTTCTGATGTATTTATTCACAACGGCTTATTTGGGTTATCAAATGGAGCCGGTGGCTTCGGCTTCATGTGCCAGGCGTTCTCAGATATTAGCTTCTCACAAACATGTTTGTTGTGCTCAGTATGTGAAATGAAATGCCAAAACTTTTAATCCATAATAAGAAGAAAAATATATTTTTTTTAGTTGAAAACGTGTCAGTTCAGGATTGGATTTTACTAAAGGAGAAGAACAAACCAGCTCTTCATGGTCTGATCGGAGCGTTGCCAGGTTGGTCATGACTTTAGTTGTGATATTTAATTAAAATGAGGTTCATAAAATAAAAACTGTAATCTCCAGGGCATCAAATTTCACTGAATTAATATCTCATCACTTTTTCCAAAATTTATCTCACTGTATTTAATATTCCTCCAGTTAAAATGCGTTTATTCAACATTCAACACGTTTCTGCTGTTTGTGGGCAGAAGCTTCCAAACGTGTTGGAAAAGATGCATAAAGTCAAGCAGTGGAGGAAAAACATGTTGAGTAATAATTGATTTTATATCAGTCAGACTGATCACAATCATTGGTACATCTGTAGACAATGGTTTATATAAACACCTTTAACAAAAGACAGAGGTGGATCCCATAGGGGGGCAAGAGGGGGCACCTGCCCCCATATTTTATGTTCTTAAAATCAGACTTTTTAAAAATTAAGCTTTTTTTGGTCCAGAAAGCCCTTACAGCTATTAATTTTAATATCAATTTACTATAAGAAATCCCATTTTAAAAGGTACATAAAATGCTAAATTCACCATTTCCTTCCATTTGAGTTTCTGCTTCTTCTAAAATCAGCCCAAGCACAACAAAAACAAAACAAAACACCAAGCCGGTTGTCGGTAATAAGTTAATGTATTTTGTTTTCATTTTCATTTTTGCTGGAAAAGACAAAGTGTTTTGTTTTTCCAGAAACCACTTGCTGCATTCTTATTGGTTATGCAGGAGGCTCTACTAATGCTTTTCTAACCTGTACGGTTGTATAATTTTTCATCTGTTTTTCTGTGGGGTTGTAAATGAGTTGGGGGTGGCTCAACTGGAAGTGACAAGAGGTGCTGAAACAACTAAAATCTCATCATCTAAGAATGATTTTGTGCAAAAAATATAATGATCATGTTTTGTATAGGCTATAGATCGACCCTAACCTGTTCAAGGAAGCATAATGGATCACCTTTAAGTATAATTAAAATGCCAGAGATAGTGAGTTCAACAAACTCAAGTAACAATACTTTGATATTTTTACTCAAGTAAAACGCAGCCTTATTTAGCTTTATTTTTGTTAATTGACTTCTGTGGTCGTCATTTTCTTTCTTCACCTTTCCATAGTTTGGTGGTTTTTGTTTCTTCACTGCTAGATTTTCCCACCGACTGTCGGTTCAAACCGGCCTAGAGGACGTTCTGTCCTTTTAACAGCTGACAATTTAAAGTCATTTTCCATCATTCACTCACAGCCTGCAGGGTAAAATGTCGCTTTGTGGCTCTGATAAACTATAGCGACCAGCAGGGATTTCTCTTAGTTTGCTCTTTTTGTCTGAATTGACACATTTTTCAAAGAAAACACAATGAGATCTGATTCAAAGTGGTGGAAAATTTAAGAAAAACACTGAATCATTTCACATGCTGACGTTTTATTTGAGGAAGTAAGCCTTTGGTTTGTCAGGTTAGGGCCGCCAGGAGGAGGAAAAACGATTGAATGAAGAGAAAACTTATAGAAATCTGCGTCTTTTTGAGGCCTGCCCATAGCAATGTACAGGGAGGGCAGCGACTGACTGGTTATACTCTGTGCTGCTTTCCAGAAAATGGAAAACATTAAGGAGAGCAGGAATAAGTGCTGAACATCTGCTGCAGCAGAACTGAGAGAGGCTGCAGCAGGACGCAGCGCTCCATCAATATCAGATCTTAAATTGGAAAAACGTTTGTGTGTCACGGCGGGGGCCGGAGCAGCAGGGCAGCTTGATGAATGAGCCATCGCCGTGATTGATGGTCAGGAGGGAGCGGTCAGGAGAAACGCTACGCAGCGCCGTGTCACTTTCAAGTCGCATGCCTCGCATGAATTTTAGAAAATAAGTTTGGACAAAGTACCCTTGACATGAGCATTTCATTTCAGCCTGTTAGACTCGGAGCGATCCGCTCTCCTCCGTGATGCTGGTTGGAAACGACAGCTTGATTTCAGTCAAGGCGTTTTCACACTTCATAGTCCGATAGATTCACTTCGACTGGAGACCAAAAGTTGCAACAACATTTTCAGCTGCTGTGGTTCTGTCTGAATGCAAACCCTCAGAGAAACCTGTTCCTCTCCTCGCCTGCGGGGGCGCTGCACCAAGAGCCACTGAACAACATGAAAACCTCTGCAGACCTGCGTTTAATTAAAAATGTTTGTCTCTATTCTGTATTCATTTGTCTTCACTTTATTAATCCGTTCTGTCTGCAGCGAAGGAGAATGATTATATAAGATATTTAAAAATACAACTTTTTAAATCTAATTGCACGAATGTATGGTTTAACTGTAAATTGCATAACCCAATCCTGCAGACCGAGATTTCATTTCCTCGTGACAAGCCTGAATTAATATGTGACAGCTGTGTCAGATGAATGGTTCCAGAGTTAATGTGCACTTCGCCATGAAGTAGTGCTTTTAAACCTCGTGTCGGAGATCAAAATAACCCTTCCTTTGTCTTCCCTACATGCTCAGACATTCATTTTACGTCCTACGTGTTATTCTTCCATGAAAGCTGCAATGAAAGAGCTACACCTAGTAATTCGTCGGCTTAGAAGAACAAAGCAGTAAATTTTCAAAAAGTGGCAGAGAAACCAAAAACTGGACAAAGGCCAAGGTCTGAGCTTGTCTCCCTGAACTCCCATTGGACGCTGGTCTTAATGGACAGACAACATTCCACCTCTAAGTGGTTTGACATCTTGCTGCCATAAATAAACTCCAACAGAGATGCTCTATTAGGCTAAACAAGGCTGTGTGTGTCCCTGCGAAGCCAGGAAGCACCCTCCTAATGGTTCACTAATGCCTTTATTGGATTACGCCAACATCTCCTATTGCATTATGTCACAACGACGGCATTCTGCAGGATTTGATGGAATGGAGACGGGCTGAGTGTGACTAAAATTACACAAGAACAAGAAACCCCGAAGCAGGCCAAGAGTAACTCATTTATATCTAATTAAATCTTTCATGTTTCCAGTAGTTGAGATGCAAAAACACAAAATATTAAAAGTACTTTTGGTCTAGTTCACAATGCAAATATGTTCATACACTTAGGATAAGACAAAAGTCACAAAAAGTTTTCAGCATCATATGGAAACTTGTTTTAAGTCAATAGTTCATGAGTATTGATGAGAAAAGTTTTAGTTTCACCATCTGCCAGACATTTCTAAACACACTGTAGATAGAAAAACGCAAACTTTTTGGATTAATCTCAGATATTTTACATTTCTGAGCTTAAAAAGTTGAAACTTGGACATAAAAACACAGACATTTTTTAGAAAAAAATAAGTACATTTCTGAGCTTCAAAAGTCAAAAGTTTGCAAGAAATATTTAAATAGTAAAATAATTTTACTATTGGTATTTGAGACACTATGATGCAAACCTGGATTTCATTAAGCGTCAGTATGAAAAGAAAAAAGTCGCACTAAGTTAATCATCCAGGTTGAACGTCTCGTCACACAAAGATGCATCTTAATTTTGGACTAGAATAGTCAAACTAAACTCCTTCCACTGACGATGAGTTGATGTGTGGATCGATCACCTTTTTTGTTTGAACTGAAACACACAGAATTCTGCAGCACATCTACACGTTAAGTTGTCAAAGTCAAGCTAGCATAACTTACCCATTTTCTTCTCCCTTGCTATTTTTTTCCGAATTAAAACTTTTTCCTCACCTTGTTATCTAGTTGTTGTAATGTTGAGAACCAAACTGAGTCACTTTTTCTTTCATGTATCACACAGATTTGAGATTTAGAGCATTATGTTGACAACTTGATGCCTAAACCCAACGCTAGGCCTCGTCGGCGAGCAGCCATTTTCTCTGGAGGGCGGGATCTTGTTCACATAACGTCACTTTGCAACGTGTCTGTTGTACTTGGTTACTTTTCATCTCTTATAAGTTTTTTCCTTCATTAAACATATGAATTCAATGTTAATACCATTCTTCTGTCTGCATTTTGCTCCTATAATATTTCAATGTTTTCTGGGACGCATTCTTAAGATTGAACAACACGACATAAATAACCGCTTTTATTTTCCAAACTGGTCAGAGGAGGAAAAGAAACACTTTCCCTCTGACGTTTACATCAGCAAACCAGTAATGCGTAGTGTAACATTGATTTTCATTAAATCCAGACACTTATGCATTTGTAAGATAAAGGACTATGATGATTCGGCCATTATTTATATCGCCTAGAGGTTGCAAATTCGAACCTGCAGACTACAGAAGCAATTACTGTGCAAATAACACAGATGGTGCAACAAACAAAGCACTTAAGAAAATGGTTTTTCCATTAGACAGACACTTTGGTCTCTATAAGGACCCTGGCTTCTGAACCAACGTGTGTGTGAGTGTGAATACATTTGAAGATGACCATCCGCTCTTCGTGACCTTTCCCATTTTTAGTGATTTTTTTAGCAGGTAGTTTAGCTAATTACAACGATGTTACAGTTGGTGCCATAGAAATCAGTGATAATGCTTTGTTTTGGAGTCATACACACACACACACACACACACACACACACACACACACACACACACACACACACCTTTTACTGTTCTTGCATTCTTAATGTCCTGCTAATGGATCTTTTGAAAGAAGAGTTTTGAAGACCTCTCACACCCAGAGGAGTTTGTTAGCGGTGCTAATGACGAGGCTGATGCAGGCAGCTGCCGTCTGAATGCGCTCACCTCCCCTGATACGTCTCTGTGGGATAAATAAAACCTGTCTCCACTCACTGTCCTGTATTTATAAGATGCAGCCTTCGCCATGGAGGATAAGGGCGCAGAAACGGGAACAACCGGTGTTACCAGGTTGGACGGCTTTTCACAACATTTGGTGAATTTTTAGAGAAAACAGAGAAAAATTCCTGAAAATAGTTTTTATCATGATCAAAGCCAAATAAAAACTATTCAAATATTTTATTTAGAAATCTCTAAATTGCGTTTAATGTGAGATCACTTATCATTAGTTATTGGTTAATTAATTGCATCTCTAACCAAATATTAAATAAACCAAATAACTTAAACATAACTTTTCAGCAAGATCAAAAGGCTTGCTTCAAGTCAACAATTCTTAAATATTGATGCAAAATGTACAAGTTCAGCAGCTTCAACATGCTTTCAGTACGTAACTTTAGCAAAACTTTGTTTTTTCCATATTTTTAAGGACCTAAGGAAGAGTTTCTATATATAATGTATTTGAAGGCATTAACATGAGCTTCTTTAGAGATATAGTTCAGATTTCTGCAGTTTTTTTGTGGAGTTTGACGTTGTTTTTGGCTGGAAACTATCAGATCTGGCAACGTAGCGAAGAATATTGTTTTATCTTGTAGCTGCAGATGAAGCTGTCGGATGAAGCAGCAGCTCAGGCTTTATGGGTCCAACTCTTCCTGTGGAAAGTTAAAAAGATTCCAGGTCCACATCCACTGACTGGACAGCGTGTCAACAGCCTGCGTTCAAAGCATTGATGCTTATGCAAACGGGAAGTAAACAGGTTAGCACAACCGGAGCTAGCAGCAGTTTGGACCAATGATGCCAGAGATGATTCTGAACAGTTTTAACTTGCTATGCAGCAGGAACATCACCAGCATCCGGATGTTTGGTCTTTTCACTTTCCGTCAGCCTCTTTAGATCTGGTCAGCAGATTTTCATCTACAGTGTTCATGAGGATCACAGCAGATCCATGTAAAAATGCTTACAACGACCTACTCTCACGGTTCGAACTCCAAATATATATGAACACGCACAACAGAAAACATCTTAGCTCAACCGCAGGAGCAAATGTCTGCATTCGCTAAAGCTGTATTAATAATCTGCACAACTAAAACGCCAATGATTTTTAGAAAACAGCGCATCAAGTCTTACACGCCGAGGTATTTTAGTTTTCTAATCTTTAGAATATTTTAGAAATGTTCTGTGAAAAATATTAATGATTTATTGCAATAACCATGGGAACAATGTATCGTCCAGTAAAATTAGTTATTGGGGCGGGGCTCCAGATAACCACAGCAACCACGTGATTAGACACGTTTTAACGTAAGAGGATGTGCTGAATTAAAAATAAAAACAACACAATTACTGGGTAGCGCGTGGGTTGCCTCCACGAAGTCTAACGAAGTCAGAAACCTGGAAGCGTTCGAGCCTCTGCCGCCTCCCAGGGTAATTTTGGTTGATTTGAATGATTGTCTGCTTTCAGTTTTATTGCCTTTTACATAGTTTTGACAGTCCAGCCTGCAGCTGCATGCAGAGCACAAATCTTTGTGTTTGCGAGCGTGGTCAGTGATTACGGAGGCACTACCTTGCACAGGCTCCGTAAATCACACATGATCTGGCACCCACTCTGGAAAATAGCTTGTGCTTTTTGCAACCCAAGGCCGTAAGCTTTACCTGATCTCGCGTTAATGGCGGAGAGTAAAAGAATTTGGCTTTTACTCAGCAGAGTGAGAAGGAAAGAAATTGCAGAAAAATGGCTGAAAGCGCCTTTCATTTTACAAGAGGGGGAAATGCTTCAGTCGGAGAGAACAACCCGTTCTCTACAGCAGTTAGCTGCTGCACAACCTTTAAGCTTCACCAGGTTTCTGTTAGAGCACAACTTTCTGTTTATTATTGCTGTGAATGTTTCAATACAGCAACTAAATGCTAAATAAATCAGAAACACGACTGAAGATTTAAAAATCAATCATATTTCAAACAAGTTTTTTTTTTTTATTTGAAATTTTAATTCTTGATCAACTTATAAAGTGTTTTAAACCATCAAATTTTATTAGATAAAGAGGAAACACAAAACGTCAAACTAAAAACGAGATAAAGCAGGATGTAATTAACTCTTTCTCTCTTAATTGAAAGCAGATTTGAGAGCAAAAAGTGTCGTTATCCAAAAACATGTTGGTTCTGTTGCCAACGTTTTGAATAGTTAATTTGTCTGCAGTAATTTTAAACTCCACCTGTGTTGGTCCCACGCACAGTCAGTCCACGGGCCGCCAATGGCCCTCCGGCCACGCTTTGGACACCACTAGTTCCACTAGTTCCATGATAAATATGACGCCTCTTACAGTACTCCTCTCAATCTGTTTTCTCCTTTCCTCTGATGATAACGTCTGGATCAGAGCCTCCCTAACGTGTCCTTATTGCCTTAATGTAGCGTGGAATAAAACCTAAAAACTCATCCTCATGGCTACCGACTAATTGGGCACACAGTGGACCTTCTTTCAGCTGCGCTGATGCTCCGGGAGCACACAGAGTTCTGGGAGAACAGATGGAAAGAGCAGGAAGGCGAAGAAGAGAAAAGTAAGCGTTGCCCCGAGGAGTTGAGCAGACTTCGGTTTGAAGTCGTCCTAAATGCCTGATGAGTGAACAAAGAGCAGCAAGGTGACTTCTCCCAACCAAAACCGCCAAGCAGCGAGCGTTCACCACCTAAAGTAGTTCATGGGATCGCTTGGCGGCGAGCTGAGCGCTGACTCTGCGTTTCTTTTTTTTCCAAGGACCTGTCGGTGCATCACGCTGAGCCGCATTTCTCCACTAAACAACGAATCGCTCACGCAGTCTGCAACCTGAGAATGAACTGATGTTCTTAAAAGTAAACATAAGAAATTATTATTTTAGCAGATTTCTTTTAACACTTACATTAAACTTTAAAGTTTTTATTTATTTTATTTCCTAATATTTCCTTTGTTTAGGAACAAAGATTCATTAATGTATGAATAAAACTTTGTTTTTAATATGACATACACTGCAAAAGCCAAAAAATGTTTGTCTGGTTTCTAGAGTAAATATCTTAGTAAATTTGAAATAAGACTAAAATAGCTCTCAAGTAACTTTTTAGTGAGATAAATTAGCTTATTTTATGTCAATATTCATTAAAAAGTTTTTGTTAATCTGGCAGATTTTCAATAATATCAATTATTAAGAAATTATTGACCTAAAATAAGCTCCTATTTCTCATTGAAATGTGACTTTTAGGTTAGTTTTGCATCATTTATAGAAGAAATAAGGCAAAAATATTTGGCATAATTTTGTAACTTTGCAGTTTACACTTTATTTATTAAAGTTACATCAAATTTACCTTGAAGTTTTAAACAAATATGGTGAAAATATGATTGGACTGCTGTTCAATTTGACTGCATAACTTCACTATCAAGATTTTTATTTTATTTTAAAACCAAGAAGAAGATTTAAAAAGGTAGTTCTTTATAAGTGACAACAAACGTCATAATGGATATTTACCCCAAAATAATTATGAAAAAAGTTGATTTTCAAAAGATGGCGCTAGAGTTTTATGTAGCTGATGACAGAAACAACATAAACAACGTTAAAGCAGCTTAGCGTTAGCTTAGCATTAGCTTAGCATTCAGGGTGAGCAGTACTGTAAACCCTGGGAGCTGCAGAAACACAGTGGAGTTGTTTTTCCTGACTCATTCCTGCCTGATTTTTCGGCGGTCGTTAGCGAACGCTTGCTGTTCCTCAGCGGTGTGTGCGGTGAATATCCATCATCATTTCACGGAGTCCAGATTTTGCCGTTGTGTTCGCTCTAATCCGTCGCAGCAGGTCAGGAGAGGCGAAAGGAGCAGAGGGAGAGTTGAGGGAGAATAATGCCATTTCAGGATAGGCCTTATTTAATTTACTGCAGGTCGATAGAGGTTCTCCAATTGCCTCTCCCAGATTAATAAGTAACCCACACGCGCTGTCCATCACTGTCCATCTCCCATTAGGCTCCTGAAATGGGGGCCCAAATTGCCTTGCAAGGTTGACTCTGATGGAAAACACACTCTCTCCATCCTTTTCTCTCTCAATTCCCATCCATTCCTCTCCCTCACTTTTCTCTTTTCTCTTATCAGGTTTCGTTTTTAAGATGCTCTGCAGAGCAACACAGGTGTATTAGAAGAGCGCAGTCATTCGTAAACGTCCGGAGATGATTGGGTTTGCGGTTTTAATCGCCATTCAGACAATTTCTTACTGTCTCAAACGATGATTTTCTCTGGGATGAGTTGGTGTGAATTTAGCCTCAAATCACCAAAATGTGGGCCGAACAGAACTTCGTCTTCCTTCACCTGGAAATATGACGTCTCAGAAAGATTTCATGGACTGTTCAGAATGAGATATACTTAAAAATATATAAATATGTAAGTTTTTGGCCACAATAAATGTAAACTCTGCAAAATAAACATGTTTTTGATCCTTTATGACAGGAAGTGAAACTAATTTTAATTTTGGGCCATTTATCAAGATGATAAATGTTCTCCAGAATGTTTTGACAAAACCTGTTAAACTGCTAAAATATGAATAGATAGTTGTCTGTGCATTCGATAATTAAACAATATTGAGCATTTTTTCATATTTATGTCATTTTGAGAGTTTTCAGAACAAACTGCTTTGATTTAACTTCATGAAACTTCAACTGTTGTCTTAAAATTGTTATTTATATCTGTGTAAAAAGCTTTGGTGAGCCAGATTTGGCTCCATAAGGATTAAATGACTGGTTAAAGGGTTTCCAGTTCCCAGTCAAACCAGTGCTTCAAAGCAGCGCCTGTTGGGTTGCAACCAGTCGCTTCTGGCAACCTGCAGATCAGGCTGAGAGATTGTAGCAGCTGATGAAATGGGATTGATCCAAAAATCAAAGTTTCACTTACTTTCAACACACAGATATGGAAGTTTGGATCAATTACCTCAACAATCACAATCACTGAAACTAATTTATTTCTCAGGTTCCTTGAATGCAGCAGGGATTTTCTACCTGCCACTTCGACAACCAGGAGTCAGACCTGAAGGTGGTAAATAAAACCAGCCTTAACACCAGATGTTATTTGTTCTGCATTACTCAGGCCTCTGAAAGAAATATAATTGCCAGGATAAAATATATAATACTCTAATACTTTAAAAATAGAACAATTACATTTTTTAGAGTATTTTACATGTCTTATTCAGTTTGATTCTGAAAATCGTGACGTCGTGGAGTTAGCACTTCCTGTTCAGCAAAACCTTTTATTGCTACACGCAGACGCGTTGCCACAGCAACTGATAGTAGCGCCACCAAACTACCAGGATTCAAAACCAAAAACATTTCCCACACAACGATCAGAACGTTCAGTCCGTTACAGTTTTATGTTTTCAGGCTTGGGGTTTATTGTGTGATTATTAATAAGTGATCGCTGTGGTGGATTAGCTACTGTTGCTATTAGCTAAGCTAGCTCAGCAGTGGTTGATTAGCTGATTTAAACATCTGCTCTACTGATGATCTGTCAGAGTTGATGTTTTAGGTTGACTTATTTTAATTGAACTGAAACACAAAGAGTTCTGCAGCACATCTACATGTTAAGGTTATGCTAGTCAAGCTAGCATAACTGGCCTACTTCGTTATGTAGTAGCTTTTTTTTTTTTTTTTTTACAATTAGCAGCAAAGCTCTGTTTTCTTTTGGATTTAGCACGTTGTGTTCAAATGGTGAGCAGCTTTTTAGCCTCCACCAGGGAGACGGGGTGACGTCACGCTGCACTGTGCTACAAATAACAGATGGGTTTAAATATTTATTATTCTTACAATAATACAAATCAATAACTATCTAAATGTCTGCACTTTAAAGGAGGTAAGTACCCACTGAATTAGCTAAGGGGTAGTGATTTGTTCTGTGTGCCAGCTGACCCAGCGGAGGCTGGGACAGGGATCTGAGCGGTGATAATGTGTTATCTCCTCGCAGCAGCTGAGCTGAACGAGGATTCACCTTCAGAGCCTGACAGAGACGGAGAGGCAGCAGATAAAGAGCAACACAAGTGGTACAGTAACGCCATCCTGCAGTAATCTGCATTTATTTCCTCACTAATAACTGGCCAGAGTCTCTAACCTCCACTGGTTATACTGGCATCTGTAATATCTGAGCGCCAGGTTCAGGCTTCGCATGGTCAGACATTTTTAGATGGTTATACTCCATTGTTTTGTGGCTTTTAGTCTAATATAAACATTAAATTCAAGTCTCCCAGTAAACAAATTACCAAAAAGATTAAATTATTTTTGCATCACAAAAGTTTCCACGCCACGAGGCAAATTAAATCACGAGAAATTATTTCAAAACATAATATTTGACACATATCCTTTATGATGTGACTGGAAAACAAACAAAATAGGAGAAAAAGGGATGCAAAAAAAACTAATGATTTGTTTAAGTGTCTCTCATTTGGTAAATTCGTACTTTAGACTGAAGATCCCTGCATGAATCTTTAGTTGCCCTGGGCAGTTTTCTCGCTCTGCTGGCCCTACAAGCATTTTATGTTAAGATGCAGAACAGTTTGACACAAAGTATATAACCTGTTTAATTCTTATGCAAAACCGTAACACACTTGATGCTCGATTCCCCATTGAATCCACATTCCTACAGTCAATAAAGAACTAAAATATGGACAACTGGCAGAAAGGTTTTATCACTTATATTCACTGAATTGAATATAAGTGATAATAATTTTATTATTTTGAGCCAATAATAAATTTATTATTGGCTCAAAATGACCCGATAATAACTTTACTAATGTCACAACACACTAAGCTGCCAGCACTGATGATGATTCACTCACCTCAGGATGCAAGACGCTTGAAACTGACAGCTTGACCTACTTTCTGATTCATTTGGCTAATAATTATTTTATTTAGTAGATCTGATATATATATATTAACAATTATAAAGTGAAACACTGTTTAAAAAAAACTAAACTTTTTAAGTCTTGAATTCATGTAAAGTCTTAAAATGTTTTTCATTTTAAAAAATGTTCCTAAATATGTTAATCAAGGTTTAATTTTATTGCGGTAGGATTATTTAATCTCATATTCTTAAACTCGTATTTTCCGTCAGCCAAAAATTTGAGTGACTCACAAACAACGTCATTGCGTTCTGTGACTGGAGGCAGATGAGGCTAAGATAACTAGCTGCTAATATTCCTTTGCTAGCTAGCTAGGCCACTTGGCTGTATGGTGTTCGTCTTTGCCATCTTATGTTTATTGCCAACACTTACAATATTAATTAAACTAAAAGAATAGGAAGATATTTTTAAATGTCACAACTGGTACCATTTCTTCTTCAATGATTTTCCATTCTTGTATGCATATTTATATAATCTGTGTCTGTATTTTGCACATTTCTGTCAAGACATAGGTCTTAAATTGCATTCATAAAAAGTCTTATGTTTGTGAAACCTGCAGAAACCCTAAAAAATATGTTGGCCTTTCAAACAGAGCCGTTTCCTGGAGAGTCATTTCGAGCTAAATGCAGTTATAAGTGTGTTACATCACCTCTGTGTCATTATACAGATATAACATTTGTAAGTGTTTGTCTCCAAAGGTCACAGAAAGTTAACCAAGGGATCTGCTACTCTTTAGGTAATCCTAAAAAATCTCCTCTCTGCACAGCAACACTCAGCCTGGTCACTGATATCCTGCAACAGGTTGATTAGCTGACCCGCTACCTGTGATTAGCAGCACTCACATGCATGTAGACCGAGCGACGAATCCTGGGGATATTGAACTCTTAATAAAACACACACACTGGGGCTCAAATGTCACCATCCTAAGCAGGGCTGTGTCAATACCTCCCTGACCTTTCTCTGTGTTTACCCTTGTAGGACATCAGGCCTGGTGCTTGTATGGCAAATGGAAGGCAAACGGAGCGCCGCGCTGTGCAGGAAGGGGCACCCGCCGCGCTGCGGCAGATAATTGAATCTTTCACATGCGGGTACAAGAACCCAACTTGGAACAAATGGGCTTGCTTTTATTTAAAAATAAAAACAACAAAAGAAATGTTAGCCACTGAAATATTAAAGATGGCGACCATTTTTCAAAGTGAATTTTATCACTTCTTCCACACATTTGTGTCAACTGTAATGTAAAATACATTTCTGCACTAAAATCAGCAATTTGATTAATCTGTTTGGTGTCAAATCATAGATATTTTGCACTATACATTTTATATACATTTTCTGTTCCTGGCGTTTCCTTTTTCAGGTGGCCATTTTCCAAAATGGCTGTCGTGTTTGTAATGGAGAATATTTGTTGATGTACTAAAATCGGCAGTAATTATATCCAGTGGTGGGAACGGCTAGACAAGAAGTTTCAGGAACCTTATTTCTGTTAACGCTGAAAACACAAAATAAAATCAGCTAATTTCAAGCTAATGCTAACCATTAAGATGATTGTTACTCAGTCTGTGTCACATCTTCATCTGCATCCAGCTGATGGCTGGTTTTACACTCACAAACAGAAAAGTCCTCAGTTTGTGATTTTATACACATTCACTTTAAAAATTGTGCAATGTCTTATGGCAACAATTGGTTTAAAAGGCTAAATTTGAAAGGTTTTGCAGGAATATGCTGTTACTATAGTATCAATCAGGCCTTCTGATCAGTATTTGGGTTATTTTTCTTACTGTTTGGAAGCACAGAACAAAGTTTACTGCAGAAAACAGCTGGTGTGAATATGTTGGATCTCAGGAAGAGTAAAATCATGAGGCAAACTTCTAAATTCATTTAGAAATAAACCCGAATCCCAGAGAGTGAGACGCTGCAGGTGGACAAAGACAGACAGTATGCAGACCGTCTCCATCACAGCGTGTTATCAGTATTTATTTATGTTATTTTTAGACGTACCATTGCTTTGAGCCACTGTTCTCTTTGTGTTCCTCTCCGTTTGATCAGGTGCACATTCAGAAATAACCCGGCTGGCTTCAGTAAATTATTGTGAAAGTGGTTTTTGTTAACATTTTCCAATAGGTTTTTCATGACCAATTCATATTCACAGAAAGGAACAATAAGCAGATATTTTTATTACATCCAAGCTCTATTAAGCAGAATCCTTATTTTCTAAACCTTTTTCTTTTTCTTATTTTGTTACAGAAAATCAAAATCCAGTAAATGCAATTATCTGATTTGGAAGCTGGTGGTTTGTTTTAAGGAGCTCCACACTGCGAAAATTACACAATAAAATTGGGCGCAATCAGTCTGAAATGAACATCCTTGACGTGTTTATTAATTAAATGTCCATAACAATTAAAGCAATCAAGACAAAAGCATTAATTTCCTCAGAAAAGGCTCAACTATCAGGTGTTTAGAGTGAGGGCAATGAAAAAGCTCTGACAACCAGCTGAAAGTGATAAATGATCTTATCAATATTCAACCTTTAATGCAAATTCACACAAACCTCTTTCATGCTTTGTAAATAAATTAGGAAATGCAAATGCTGATTTTCACCAAAATGTTCTGCACCATTTAAATTAGCTCAAAATGTATTAGTAATAAAAAAACAGATTACACGGTTGTTTCAGAAGAAGTTGCATAACAATAATCATGTCTGTTTATTTATTATTTATATTCCAGGAAAAAAAGACTAAATAAAAGTATTTGTTCCATTGCAGAAATAATCCTGAGCCCTGATTTAGCTGCATCTAGATTACAAATGTGTGCAAAACTTTGTCAATAATTAGCTAATGTTAAAAAAAAATTTTAATTTTCAATCACTGTTTCCATTAAATAAGAATCGCAATTTAAACAACATTTAAATAAAGTTTGTTCAAGCGATAAGTCACTAAAAGCATCCAGCGCCATCGTCCTCCAACTACTTCCTGTCTTCTTCTTCTGCCGTTTCTGGCAGTAGCAACATCCTGTTGTGATCATGTGATTAAAAATGTTTCTTTTTATCTTTTTATCAAATTAGTTCTTTCAAAATTACTATTTTTATTAAGAAAATTTATATTCAAAATGTCAAATTACAAAACTATATGATGAATGGAAACACAGCTACTGAGACATTTGTTGAGATTTTATTCTAAAACCAGGATGCTAATGCTAACCTTTACTGGGGAGAAGAAAAAAAAAAAAAGCAGTATATCAGTTTCTGACTTAGCTTACTGATTTATTATTTACCACAAAACAAAACCTTGAACAATTAAAAGTTGATGAATTATGCAAAATTCACATTCTAGCCATTGCCTAGCAACCCCAGCTGAGTTGTGCTGTTACCTAGCAATGCAGGCTAAGCTGCAGTACTTTTAGTCAGCTGGTTTTAGTGGCTGCTGGAAATGACAAGTGTTTTATTGTTGATATATCATCCTGAAAGTACTCGGTGCATTCTTGTTGGTTGTGCAGAGGGCTCCATTAATGCTTTTCAAACATACACAAATGTATAATTGAACATCTGTTTGCAGCCATTTTCACGCGGGAGTGTAAACGTTGAGGTCGAGGACGTGGCCAGTGGCAGATTATTTGGATTTAAAGCAACAAGGCGCCTTAAAGCAGCTAAAGTTTAATTATTTTGAGCACAAAATAAAATGAACATGTTTTGTATGGACCAGAGCCCTCGGATAATGATCTTTGTTTGCACTTGCATGCTTTAAACTACTGCACTGGTTGCAGACTTGCTGTGATTGCTGGCGGAGGTGCTGTTGTTCTCACGCTGAGCGCTTGATCAGTCAGCAACAGAAATAAAACTGCCGCCATGCGACCTTGTTTCCCTTTCAGGACATGCACTGTGTGACCTGCAGGATCTGCGCTTTTGCTACTGAATAACTCTCATTCCTCGACAGACTCAGACGAAGGTCACAAACACGGATCGTTTCTTTCCTGCTGACAAATTTAGAAAGTGTAATCATTACGTTTATGACAGATTAAAGCTTCGATTACAAAGTAAATTACAGACGCTCGATTTAATTTGGGATTTTAACCCGAGACATCCAAAGTATTTCTTTGCTATGACTATTTTTGTGTGTCAGTGTGATAATTGTTTAATCCTCAAAGGCTTCAAAGCTCCTTTGATTCAGTGTGAGTTACTGAGAGGGCGGAGTCAAACCCACAACACATTACAACAAATATACAGCATAAATAAAATTATGAGGATAAGGTGGTAATATTAAGGGAATAAAGTTATGAGAATCTGAGAATAAAATTTAAATATTAAGAAAATAAAGTTAGAATATTGACAAGTCAATATTTTGATAATAAATTTATAATATTACTGGAATTTAGTTGGAATAATATGAGAATAAAGACATAATATTATGACTTTATTCTCTTAATTTGGTTATTTTTACCTTCTTAACGTGTCCCTAATGCTCCATGGTGCAGGTACAACATTTCATTGAAACACAATAAACATTACTGGTTGTATTATTTGCCAGTAAGTTGCCACCATCAAGCCTTTAAAACCACTGAGCCATAAAACTAACAGCACAAACATCCCAGATGCTCTTTAGATTCCTCTTGTTTTGGAGCGCTGTAAAAAATAAGTAAAAAGAGACTTTTACTGCAAAACTTTTTAGTGTTAATCCATTTGACTCCATGCTGCTACCCCAGGCCTCCATTACAAAGAGTTTGATTGGAAACAGCGAATGAAGTAACAAGATTAAGTGTTTCCAGCAGTTCAACATATTTTAAGAGAACAAAAACTATTGTGCTGGCTGCTGCTTCGTCTTCCTATGTGGTGTCATTAAGATAGTGAAGATTAAAGCTGTGTGGGATTAATGGACACCCTCCGCTGCAGAGCAGAGCTGGTCCGGCTGCACAGGATCACAGGTAATGAAGAAGCAGCTTGAAATATGACTTCATGCAGGGCCGGGCTGATAAATTAGGAGAGCAGGAGTGGTCACTGCTGGCACATCGCCTCAAACACCAACTCCCTGACCCACATAAACCAGAACCTCCCGACACACCGAGACATTCTGCTCAGGAAAGTACTTCACTCCCAATCGGGTTTGGTAACACAAAGTTCCCACGAGTCTGAACCGGATGTGAGCCGCGCCATCTTGGTAGGCGAGCGCAGCACAAAGCTCAGCGGATCCACGGCTTCCAGACCAGCAACAAGAAAACATGTCAACAACGTGCGAGAAAAAGGCTGCTGTCGGGATCGACCCGCATCAGATGGAGAAGGAAAACATATCAGGGGATGTGGACAAGCTGTCTGTGATCTCATACTGCGAACATGAAGAGTTCGTACAACATGGAGGAGCTTCACGAAGCAAACAACATTTAAACAGTTTGTAAAAGACGTACGAACTCTGAACAAATAACGAGGTTCTGGTGACCGGCAGAGTGAGTGCATGGAGCAACAAACACGGGGAAATTTAGAATTTATTCTAGAAAAAGCAGAAATTTCTCAATTCAAAAAGGCCAAAATTTGCTTGAAAAAAAATCTAATTTGGAGAACAATAAACTTTCCTGAAAAAATTATATTTCTAAATTTGAAAAATGTGTTTGTGAAAGCTCAAATTTTGAGATCAGCAATATTTCGGAGGAATTAACTCGATAATTCCTTAATATTTATAAAAACTACTTGTTTTATTAGTAGATAAATTAACTTAAAACATGGGGAAATCTTCTTGTTTTAAGTGAAATAATCTGCCAGTGGAAACAGAACTCTTTTTTCATCAATATTACAGAATTATTTACTGAGAACAAAGTCCTATTTCTTGCTGAAAGCTTCCTAGTAAGTCTATTTTGTCATATTTCCAGGGCACTAAGATATTTTTCACTAAATTGAACCAGAAAGTACTTTATGTTTTTGCAGTGCATTTCATGTTTGTGACCCAGAACCAGCATTTAGTGGCTGTATGCTCCATTACATGTGAAGGACTGTTCATAATGGCTGTTCTCATGCTGAGCGTGGTGTAAACATCGGCTGGAGAGCGTCTTTCACAGAAGAAAACTTTACTGTTCTGGGTAAAAAAAAGAATCTACTGGAAATGGAAGTGAGCAAAAATAGCAAAGCAGCAGGCGAGACGCAGCTTCTGCTGCAGCTTCTGCTGCAGCTTCATTTCCATTCATTGCCAGATGATTTCAGGGAAACTTAATGTGTTTATGCAGCTTCCAAAAGCTCGTTTTTAAAATTCAGATTACACATACTGAAACTTTGAAAGTCAAAGTGTTTTGAATGTGAAAACCCAAAAGAGAATATTTATTTTCTGGCATTAAAAATGCAAACAGATGTTGATGTCAGTCGTAAATATCAATATTTTCTCATTGCTCTGTTTACGTCGTCTTTAGCAAAGCATATTCAACAGCTGGATTTTACCGTTTTGACTGTTTTTCTTTTTGTCGTTGCTGCAGAAAACAACCTTGACTTGACAAAAACACTGAGATGTAAAGCGCTTAAAGCATCAAATCGAAGCAGAACGTAAAGATTTCAGAGTCTGTTTCAATGCAGTCAAACAGAAACAGCATCAATATGAGCATCCAGTCCAATTAGCATGAAAGCAGAGGCAGCATTAAAGTCAGGATAACAGTCTGAATGTCAGCGCAGTGCATCAGAATAAATCAGGAGTTTATTGTGTGTAAAACTGTAAAGTAGCTCATCATTGTGAAGCTCGTATGGCAAGCTGTCAATGTCAATCATCCCTTACAAACGTGGGAGCTTCGTTTCCACCAGTTATTGCACCCGCGTTTGCAAAATTAAAACAGCATATGAATATGTAATTAGACACATCTTCAACTTATTGGTTTGAACAGTGGGTTCATTTTCTCATATGCAGCAGCAGCAGCAGCACATTAACTTCAGAAATGATTATTAAAGTAATTTGAATAAAACTGTAATGAAGGAAGAAATTATTTGTTCTCTGGTTCTGAATCACTGTCTTATTTTTTTTATTTTGACAAGGTTTATTATGTTTTTTAATTTAAAAATCCTGGCATTTATTAATAAAGACCCACAGAACCATAGACCCTCCACTGTACTTTATAAGCAGATCCATTTATTGTGCGTTTTTTGATAGTTTTAGAGATGATGGGCAGTAAAGTTAACTAGCTGCATGTTAGCACCTAGTTAGCGGTAGCCTCAAGTCACAGAATTTTTTAAAAATGAATTTAAGACATTTTAAGGCCATATTTTAGACTTTAAGACCTTATTTCAGAAGCATGAATGTAAGACATTTTTGAAACATGAAACCATCTTCAGTTCATTTAAGACTTTTTAAGGTCTTATTTTAGAAACATTAATTTAAGACTTAAGATCTTATTTTAGAAACATTCATTTAAGACTTTTTAAGGATACACGGGGACCTTGAAAAAATTCTCAGATGTGAGCAATCTGAAACTATTTTGTCAAAAAGCCAACAGAGCAACTTTTTAACAACACCTTACATCACATTTAACCTTTGCTGTTCTTTGTGAATGTGTTCAGATTAAACTTTAAATAAAAAAGTCTCCACATTTTGAGTCATGTAATGTTTTCATTAAACATTAATATGCATGATCACATGACTCCAGAAAAGGTCACGTGTCAAAGCTCATCTGACCTCCATGTGTTTGTGCGGTTTGCCTTCGTTCCAGCCTTTCTCTGCGTTGCCGCTGTCAGATCCTCGCGCCCTTCACGCCTGAGAAGAGAAAAAGCACATGTTAAGTCACAGCGATCATGTAGTGGAGTGCAACTCGCTCCTCTGAGAGTTCTTTCTGCCTCTATTTTAAATGATGTTAATGCAAATCAAGTGGGAGTGGAGGACTAAGTGCACAAGTGTGAGATGAATATCAATCGCTCCCTTTTAACATAAAACCTTCTCTTCTGTTTCACCCAGTACGGCGATGGCGTCTGCACCGCGTGAGCCAGCAAACGTCAGAATAAAGATCCAGTTTAGAATCTGGATCCGTTTTAAGGTTCTGCTACAGTTAATCTGTCAAATTCAAATTAGTCTTAATAAGGCTGAAGCAATGCATCCATATAGTTGCACTGAATGATTTGTGAACAGTTTAAAGCTACCGGAGAAAACTACTTTGCTTTGCAGGGAGTCGCTGGGGAACATTTTGCTGAGTTTGCACCTTAGAATCAGAGCTTTGTTCCACTAGACTCCCTCTGCAGCTGATGGATGGGTATGAATGGCTCCAAAGAGAGTTGTCCCTCTTAAATGCTTAATTCCACTTCTAATTCTAAATACACTAAGGCGATGTGTTATATTGCTTCCAGTCCGGTATGAGCAGAGCTTGATGCTTTCGTTAATATAAATCGTCCAGTGAAATCTCCAGGGCTCACCAAGCTAGAAGTGCTTTGAGATGTTTTACCTATTTATTGTCCACGTGACGTTTCCATTCCTTCTTAAACTACTGCTCAGCACTTCTGGAGGATAACTAGCTTACAGTGTTACCAGCAAGTATTCACAACACTTCAGTTTTTACACATTTTCTTACCTGCAGGTTTCAACAACTCAAATTTAAGACTTTTTAAGACCATTATGGTTGAAATTTTAGACTTGTATTACAACAGAAATGTGGAACTTTGAAAGTTACACCGTGTCAGGGTGTGGCATGTTACTTCTTCAGAAATCAGTGTCTCTCTTTTTTGGGAAATCGCAGATACATAAATCATATGGCCAAGCAAAAGAAGTCAATCATCATCCACCCAAATGTCAATAAAAACTAGCTGCCCACATCAGCGGCTAGAAATGTCCAGCCAACTGGCAACAAATCTGCTCTCACCCATAATGGACCCATAATATGCTAACGCTAGCAAACTTTAGCACAGATTGCACAAATTGCAGTGGAGGCATACTCAATGTTTTGCATAACAGAAAAGTCCCGCAAGAACAAATTAAGAATATTTAAGATTAAATAGTTTTGCCACAACAAAGAATCAGATATTCTGTTTATGTTACAGCTTTATTCCAAATACAGAGTGAATTTCATGCAATGCATCTCCCAAGCAAGGAGAATGCATTGTTTCAAAATATAAATACTATATTAAATGCATAATGACATTCATGTCTTTTATTAAAATTGCTGGGATGAAATTCCACTTCATGTAATTAACATTCATCATGAAATGTTTATTTATGATCAAACTCTTCAAACCATAAATATATCTAACTCCACCTCAATGTAATGTAAATACAAGAAAATGCAGCAAAGGTTGACAGTAAGAGACGTCTCTGGAAAAAAGGGTCATGAATGGAGCTTTTGTTTGAGGCAAAGTCTCTAGTATTGATTATATTATCTGTTCTCTCATCGAGAGTGAGATAACAATCACACATCAGTTAAATAACAGTGGAGGAACTCAATATTTCCCTTCAGATCATGGAAATACAGCAGAATGTCATTAATACTTGGAATATTATTGAGTCTGAACTTCATCAACCTGACAAGGTGGCTGCAGCATTTTCCTGTTGAATCTGTAGTTTGCATCATTCATGTGTTTGCAGCGTGTTTCACCATTTCCTGTGAGCTGTTACCTGTCAGCCGCCACTGAATATTTATAATTATCAGACAAAATGATGATGATTCTGTTGACTACTGCTAGTGTTCTAGTGATGATTGAGAGAGTTTCACTGGAAAACAAACTCACACTGGTTGTGTTCCCATAATCAATGTGGTGATATATGAGGGTTTTCCTGTAGACCTAACCGATGGATGGACGGACGGACAAACAAATTTCCTGTAATTGTAAGTTGATTCTCCACCATTAGCACATTTAGCAGTGAGTACATGAGGATGACTGACTGCGCTAAGACCCGCCTCCTGGCTCTTATTGGTTGTTTTTCTATAATAGCTCAATGAAGAAGAGGAGATCAATCTTTTTACTGATTATTTGTCTCAAATTAAACTTTCACCACATGGCAACAATTTTAACAAATTTCATAAAAGTTACACTTTTAAATATTTACATTGCAGAATCTTGCTAATTCATCTTAAAGAGTGTTGTGGTTTGGCCAACGCCGACACGATGCATTCAGAGTAAAAGGAAATGTAAGTTCTGGCTCGGTTTTAGAACAAGCCATGCATGAAATAGAAAGCACTTTCCAGTCAGAAACAGCAGAACGATCCATGAAATTGATGTCTGTGTTAACTTGGCTCTCACAACCGCATGATCTGTGGTGTGTAATTAAACTTCAGCTAACAAATCATGTCACAAATTATACATGATAGTGGACAGGCTGTGCTGTTGTTATGCACTGCAGCTTGTTGCTGATTTTAAAGAAATCCACATTTCCTGCATATAAAAACAGATTCTCATTCAAATGTACCATCATTTTAGAGATCAATAACTACAGGCAACTGCAAAATAAGCACTAAAGGCGCTTCTAGAGTTACAGACAAATCTATAAGTGGTGTTGATAAAAGCAAACGCAGTGAAAAGAAATAGAGAAAGCTGAAAACAATCAAACACAAACTTCCCCTGGGCTCAATTAGCTGTCACATATTCCAACCGAGTCGCAGCACAAAAAAACCCAACAAGACTTCAGTAGTCGGGACAATTAAGGTCACTGTGTCGTCAAGCAGTTCGCAGTCAGGGAAGGTAAGTGGAAGGAAAATAAGGACAGTTATCCACTTCAAACGGGAAAAGTTACAGAATCGTCTGAAGAAAAGAGCAGAACAAAGTTCAGGTGAAACGTATCTGGGTGTAACGGCAACTGGAGGTAGAAAAAGAAAAAAGGAGCAAAATTCTGACAAAAGAAAAAGTTTTCATTTCTGACTTCAGAAGGTCAGAAATTTGGTTGATTTTTATAGAAACCCCAGAAATTTGAGTTTGAAAAGTTGAAGTGTATGAAATTAATTCCCACATTTACCTCAACCTATGTGTGAAGGTTGTAAAAATTTAATTTTGCAGATATTTCTATTACTTGTTGAATTATTTTGTATTACTTTTATTAAATTTAGAGAATTTAAATAACTACATTTGTCTATTTAATAAATAAAAATAATTTTTAATTAATTTATTTGACTGAAATAAATTTATCAATTTAACATTAATTTTTTTTTACTAATTTAATTCATTAAATGCAGCCAAAGATACACAGCAAACTAATGCAACTAAAGATGTAATTTAGTTAAATAAGCCAATACATTTTAAAAAATCTATTATTTCAAACATAAAATTTTTACAAATGTAATAAAACAATTTTTTTTTAAAATCGATCAACTTTTATTATGTAATTAAAAATATTTTTTTATACTAAGCTAGTAAATTTTTATTAACCTAAATTAAACAAATACATTTTCATTAATTAAACAAATAACTGGTAACAGACAATCATTTTAATCTTTTAATTTTGTCTGTCAGATATTAAAATACTGATATTTAAATCTCTACTCCTCTGTTACTGCATTGAATTTGGTTTTTCCGTCGCCCCCTGTTGGAGTGGAGTATAACTGCGGGGTCATAGGCAGCCTGAGTGTTTACGTGATCGACCCCGGCGACCGCGGCGCGTACCGAGTCGTTGACACGTTTCTGTCGCTCAGCTCAGTGAACCCAGAGCAACAGCTGCAGAACAGGAAGCAGCCATCATTGCTTCCTGAAAGCTCCAATCCTGAGACACAAATTTACCCTGAAATCTCGACATCCTATTTCTTCAAAGGTCAATTAGAGTCAAAGTGGGGGAGGAAAAAAAGGAGAAAATGAAAGTAACTGAAGAGAGAAAAGCCAGAAGATATTCTCCTTTCTGCCCTCTAAGAGGCTGCAGAGAGAACCGAGATGCAGGTCGGATTCGGGCGGATCCATTTTCAGCCTGAGAGCCTGAAGGCTCGTTCAGGACCAGAGTGTCACTAAAACCGAGAGGCTGCGTGTCGCAGGGCGACGGCTGCTGAAACCGCTCAGGATAAAAACAAAACCTCTGCCGCCTTTTGCTGTTCAGCTTCAGGAGTTTGAATCCATGCAGCTCTGCTGACCTCAACATGCAGCATTTACTTTGATTTTTCATTAATTCATCAAATAATTCATCGTTCTGCAAAGTAGAATATTCTACTTCCAGAATCATAGTTTCATATAATTCAGTTCAATTCAAAAGACATGATTGATTATTAATGATAAACATTTTATGATGCCTCTGTGAGGGGAGCCTCACAGAGGAAGTTTAAAGTGAAGTTTAAATAAAAGTGGTAGCACTTTTATTGCAAAGTGCTACCAGATTATTGTCATGTTAAAATTACATCTAACAAATTAAGTTGGAGCTACATGATCTTTTTTTCAGTTTCCTGCTCTCTGCTAAAGTGGGTAAATATAAATATCAGTGTGTATCAACTGATGTTACTTTCAAATGATAAAAATGCAACTCTTAATTTCAAAATCCATATATCTTTATTTATGTTAGATTTCTGCTCTGATCAGGTTAAAACAAGCCTGATATGATACAAGCTAATTATAAACACACATAGAGTAGCTTTGAAATGATGAAGCTTCTGGGGGGACCAAATTTAAATCTGCCCAGGGCCCCAGAAAAGGTTTTGAACGCCCCTGAAAGGCTCCAGTTTTGTGGTCGGATTTCTTTTTATTTTAAATAAGCAAGCGGATGCAGAGTGATTTCAGCTGATATTTCTGTCTCTAAATGTATTTTACACTCAGGATTTGTGATCGTTTGGTTATTTCTGCACACTGATTATATTCCAGCATATTTTAGCACACAAATAAACACACACACACACATACGCATGGCTTGGATTTCTGCATGCACACCTACATGCAAATGCAGCCATTCTGCAGCGCGGAGGCCTTTTGAAGCGGCGCTAAGACACAAGGATGGGGGAGTTCTCAGAACACGATGCTACATGCCGAATCCCAAATCTGCTCGCCCGGTTTTATGTTTACCGTTCGCGCTAACGGCAGCAGCCAACTCCTTATCTGTAGTTCAACGCGTTGCCAGGAGGATTCAGGCAGAAATCCTCCAGGAGAACAGAACCACCGTCCAACCACACGCCTCGTTAAGGAGGCTAAACGAGGTTAGGTTGTGGATAAATAAATATTTGACAGGTTTCCATGCGTTTCGGTCTCACTGATCACATTTTGATCGTTTTCAGCAATTTTCCTCTAATCTCTGTTTGAAGATATTTTGTCAAAATACTGCTAACCTCCTACAGTTTCTCGAGTTCACGAGAATCATTTTCTCATTCTTAATGACATTAAAGTCACTGTGTGGAGCTAACATCACACCTTCATACCTGCTCCCTCTGCTAACTCATCTGCATAATTCATGCTGGTGAATTATGCCAGTCTTCTGAAGAAACTAAGCGCTGAAAGCAACTCTGAATGCATGAGCAGATTACCCCGCATGCGGTCGTCTTACTGCAGATTTAACTGCACAGATATCAAACATTGATTTCAGAGATGGAGGTAAGAGGAGAAGCAGTTTTGTTTTAAAGTTCCTGCAAGAAGACTTAGACTGTTGGATGAAGTTGTTCTTCTCCTCCGGACCAAGATTATTTTAACTAATTAAAACGAACAAAATAAAAAAGCTGAAATTAAGAAAACCTGAAATAAAACCTCGGACATTCAGAATTTTAGAAAATAGTCTGAATAGTTAGAATAATACATTCTTTCTTTATGCAGGTGACATGCACATATGCACAGCTGACAAAGTCTGACATCATGCACACCAGATCTCGCAAAAAAACTGCTTGCTAATGATGACTAGCATTGGTTTTAGCTGTTAAGTTGTCAACATAATATGCTAAATCTTTAATTTATGCATGCTATATAAAAGAAAAAGGGACACAACGCTTTGCAAATAGTTGTCAACACTAAGACAACTACGTAACAAGGCCAGAAAAAACTTTTAATTAAAAAAAAATTGAGGGAGAGGGAAGTACATCAGCTTGTCATGCTAGCTTGACTATGATAACCTTTACATGGACATGTGCTGTGAAATTCAGTGTTTTTCTGATCTGTTGTTTTTTTGTTAAAAAGCGACAAACATCATCTCGGACAGATTATCAGTAGAGCAGGTGTGTAAATTAGCTAGTCAACCACCTCTGAGTTAGCTTAGCTAAAAGCAGCAGTAGCTAATCTACCACAACGATCGCTTCTTCATAATCCCAAAATAAACATCAAGTCTGATAACATAAAACTGTAACAGACTGAATGTTCTGCTCTTTGTTCGCGTGTTTTTGGTGTTGAATACACTAGTGGAGCTGTTGTTAGTCAGTTGCTATGGCAACGAGTCTGTGTAGCGCAGTCGACACAGATTTGGAGTGGTTTTGAGTTGTTCTTAAGCGGGTTTTCTGCGTTATTTTTCCCTTTGCTGCGGCGAACTGTACTGAATTAATAATATCAACATCTCCAGGTTTCATTTAGTGAACAGAACCATTCTGCTATGGCAGCGGAAGAATCGCCTACTAGCCCGCCAGTAATACGCATATGCACAAAATTTCTGGATGTAAACAACATGCAAAATGTCATTACTCTATTGTAGTCAGACTCGAGTAGTAACTAGTTACATTTACAAGAGTAACTTTAATGAAGAAATGTAGATTTAGAAGTATTTTTAGTTTGCTGTACGTTTTACCCTAGTGAGTAAAATACCAACATTTACACTTAACTTTATTTTGTTCCATTTGATGAACAATGGCTTCATCGGGACGTGATCTGCAGCTCTCACTGGAGCGGTTCGCAGCCGAGTGTGAAGCGGCCGGGATGAGGATCAGTGCCTCCAAGTCTGAGACCATGGTCCTGAGCCGGAAAAGGGTAGAGTGCCTTCTCCGGGTCGAGGGAGATGTCCTGCCCCAAGTGGAGGAGTTCAAGTATCTCGGGATCTTGTTCACGAATGAGGGAAGAAGGGAGCGTGAGGTCGACATGCGGATTGGTGCAGCGTCCGCCGTGAAACGGGCGCTGTACCGGTCTGTCGTGGTGAAGAGAGAGCTGAGTCAAAAAGCGAAGCTCTCAATTTACCGGTCGATCTACGTTCCTACCCTCATCTATGGTCATGAGCTTTGGGTAATGACCGAAAGAACGAGCTCGCGAATACAAGCGGCCGAAATGAGTTTTCTCCGTAGGGTGGCTGGGCTCTCCCTCAGAGTAGAGCCGCTGCTCCTCCACATCGAGAGGAGCCAGTTGAGGTGGCTCGGGCATCTGGTCAGGATGCCTCCTGGACGCCTCCCTGGTGAGGTGTTTCGGGCACGTCCCACCGGGAGGAGACCCTGGGGAAGACCCAGGACACGCTGGAGGGACTACGTCTCTCGGCTGGCTTGGGAACGCCTCGGGATTCCCCCGGAGGAGCTGGAGGAAGTGGCTGGGGAGAGGGAAGTCTGGGCCTCCCTTCTTAAGCTGCTACCCCCGCGACCCGACGCCGGATAAGCGGCAGAAGATGGATGGATGGATGGATGGATGGATGGATGGATGGATGGATGGATGGATGATGTAATTTTTAAATATTGAATGATTGACCATTTGATCAGTTACTCAGTACTTGAGTAAACTTTAAACAAAATACTTTACTCTTGAGTAATTTCTTGGACATCTTTATTTTTAAAAATATATTGAAGTAAAGCTAATCTTACTTGAGTATAATAACAGTTTGCACTCCACTGCAGTATAATAAGCTGCTGCACTCTGTGCCAGCTTTGCTCTTTACTCCAACCTCTGCAACCACAACAGAAGGAAAAGTTCTGACCATTTACTCCTGTATTTCCTGGGAGAGCAAAGAGCCTCCTCCCACAAAATCTAATAACCTGTGTTCACCCTACGAAGTAGCACACAGCAGCAGATATAGGACTCAGATATTAGACCAAATTGCCATTCAAGGCCAAACCTGCTGATGCTTCCAGGAGAGCAGGGGGAAGAGGCCACTGAAGCTCCTCTGGAAATGTTCAAACGTTTCTCACAGATTTCTTATTTTCTCCCACAGCTGGGTTTGTACATGTGTAACAGGGTTTTATCATAATATTACAAATGTGAAGTTTTTCAAAATTTGCTTATTCATTCTTTAAATTTGTTTAGTCAAAAGGTTGTTATTTCAGTCATTTATTGGTGTATTAAGCTCCATGTTTTCAGTATTTTAGTGTATATTTTAGACAAATTTCCACATATAGGGGGTTTCCTGTGTTTTGTACATGTTTGAAATTTAGCAGTTTTATTTTACACCTGTTAATTGCTCATTGCTCTGTAGTTTGTTTAGGGTTTTTGTAAAATTTTATTTTACAGGGCCAGAAGCGTCTGGACTGACGTTAACCACAACCTTTGACTTCTTCTTTTGTTAGAATAAATACAGTGAATCTGTAGTGAACCAATTGGACCTCAGACGAACATTGAATGGTTACTTAGATACACTAGCAAATAAAATATCCGGTATTCTTGTTCAAGCTGGGAACACAAATGGTTTTTGTTCGTTTTTGGCTGCTGTTTTTGCCTCCACAACACGTTCTCTTCCCCGTCTCTCGTTATTGCTCTCCGATGCGTCGGCCCCGACTTGTTCTCACTGTTTTAGTATCGATCCGAGACTCCCTCCTGGGTGCGGACCTGTCTGAGTCCGATCTGACGGAAGCGAGATTTATTTTTTTTCCCACTTTCTCTTTGCATTCCTGACAAGATTTTCTTCCAAATGTCATAGCACCCCATATTGAATTTCCTTTACAAAAGCCTTCAGCAATATTCTCCTTTTCAATTAGATGCTGAACGGATGACATTTCCGTCTCTTTCAGCTCCAGTTTCCCAGCGTGGAAAATGAGTTGCGTCTCATTGAAGGGGCGGATGCAGCTGAATGTTCGCTGTCGCTCCATGCTAACGCGCTAATGCAGCTGAATCAGCCTGGAGATCATTTTCTACGTAAAAACAAGCATTTACGCAACACAAATCAAAACACTTCAACGCTGAAATCACACTGAATACTCTTCAGTCTGAGTAAACATTCAATCTTAAACCAGTTCATGTCCATTTTTCAGTGGAAGTATTTGTATTTCATGTTTTGAGGCTTTTTATTGAAGTTAAATGAGACAAGAAGACGAACAGCATTCAGTGTCTTTATACTGTGTGATTTGGATCCAACATTTTGGGTCAGAACTGTTGGGTAAAAGTTCTACTAAATTATTTATGAACAATCTGGATGTTGCTCATTGTACAGCCAACACTTAAATGGGATTTTGCACATTTGCTTTTATAAAAAAAAAAGTTGTTTTCAGTTTCTATTGAACAAATTCATTCTCAGAAGTCAGATTTGGCAAAATGTAGCAAACATTTAAAAGTCTGTGACCCAAATTTAATAAATTAAGAAAAGGCTGATTTGGGTGCAGAAAATTCGGCTTTTTAGTGAAAGTCACTGGATTTTTACTTTTTCTAAAAACTTGTTAAAATGTTAACATTTTTCACTGAAAGTAAATTATGTTTTAATTTTACAAGTACAAATATTCTCCTTCTGCATCAACAAAATGTGCTGGACGGGGAAAAGTTTTATCGATTTTGAACTGCGGTTTGTTACCAAACAAAATCAGGTCAAAGGTCACAGAGTGCACCGTTACCCAGAATGCCCCGCGCTGTAGTCCACTTCCTGCTTTTGTCTCTGGTCCTCTTAGCGTTTACATATACATTCAAACGGAACCAGAGTTCAGTTCAACCGAGCCGAGACCGAGATTAGTCGGCGGACCAGAGTTTGCATTCACAAACTTTCTACACAAACGGACTGGAGTTGGTCAAAGTGGACTAAATAAAACAAAACTAAATTGGTAAAGAAAGTCTTTTAAATAATGGAAATAAATCACTCTGAGGGTATCACTACTAAGCATGTTTACATAAAAAGCAAGCAGATATCAGGAACTACTCCCACAACAACTGACCAGTCATTGCTGTTTCTACGGGAATAAAAAGGTTAATTACCATGGCAACCATGTGCCTCGGTTCAAATGCATTCAAGTTTCAAACATTGGCAGGGGTCTCAGTGAAAGAGTTTTTAAATGTCCATCAAGCTGAGCGAGGTTAAAGTAGCCATTTGCAAACCACATGGAGTCGAGAACAGAGGCTTTAGAAAACATTTGAAAGCTCCTGCTAATCCTCAGAGGCCAATGCCTCAAAACAAGACTTCACAGTTTACAATATAGACAAAGTTTCAAAAGGTTGGGTGGAAAAGAAAATATTTCTAAAGAACATAGAAAAAACAATTTAGATTTACAAGGTTACATTTAGCTAAACACAAGACTTCAAGTAAAGATGGCGGGCCATAACCCAACGCATTTCCTCTGTAGGGTTAGGGTTAACTTACTGCTTTCATATCTAGCTAACCCTAGCTTTGCTAAAGCTGCATTATGCAAGTTTAGGGTTTCTGCAGGTTTCACCAATTCAAATTTAATACCTTTTAAAACCTTTTTAAGACCACAATGAATTAAATGTAAGACCTGATTCATGTCAGAAATCTACAATAGAAAACCGTACACTTTATTGTGTAGTAGTGTCGTAATTTTTTGCACAAAATGGTTGTAACATCATACAGGTTGGTAACAGAAGTTAGTCAGATTTGAAGACGACTGGCGATAAATGTACCATTTCCTATGACAGGCATAAACAAGCTAACTAGCTGTGTAGCTAGTTAGCTTGTAACCGGATCAACAAAAGCTTTGATCCGAGTCAGTTACTGAATTTAAAACCATCATTTTTCACCACTATGCCCATTTTTTTTTAATCAATCTTATTGTTTAGCTTCAAATATTACAGTGTTATTTGGGGAGTTAGATGATCAGCCAAATAAAGGTCAGTCAGTGCAAAAAAAAGTTTTGAAAAGTTAAGGTGAGTTTTTCAGGTTTAAACACAATGTACGCAGCAACTTGCTAACGTATATTTGACTTAAAGCTGGCATGCAATTCAATTCAATTGAAAAATACTTTATTAATTCCACAGGGAAATTATATAGCACAGTAATTCATGTTAACTTTTAGCACTGTAAGATATTAGCATTAATTTCAACATGTTTCATGCTATTAGTTATTACATAAGTGTTATCTGAGATGTTGATCTACTAAATCATTTATAGATTAATGCACAACTTGCATCTTTAGTCACATTTCGCATTCAAGAAATGTGAAAAATATGAATATGTATATATAATGCTTTTCAGATGAATATAGAAAGCCCTCTGATTTGTGGTAATAATAAATACAAGACAAAGACAATTTGAAAGCAAATCACAGAATGGAAAATAGCACCAACTGAAGCCTTCAACCTACACATCAGAGTTTAAAGGAGTGTTTAGTGACGAGGAGAACCGGGTGAGACGATAATGGCAGAAGAATACTTCTTTTCTTTGTTTTCTTTTTATGTTTTTACAGTTTTCTCCTCTTTTATGTCATTACAAACTAAAAATGCTTCATTTTTAAGAGCTGAAGGGAGTTTGGAGATGTCACATTGTGCTGCTGTGGAGACAAGATGATGGAGTTTCAAACCAAAAACAAAAGTTTTCATTTAAATGCATAAAAAAACTGATGTTTATTAAACGAAGGGATTCTTGGTAACGCAGATGTCAGCTTCGCCTGATGTATGAGGGGATTTATTTCTGAAAATTATCTGTAAGAAAAAGTGGGCACCATCAAAAAATACATTACAAAGGATTAAATATCAGTTTACTGCCATCATGAGTGAATTTAAATAACCGGATCAACAAAAGCTTTGATCCGAGTCAGTTACTGAATTTAAAACCATCATTTTTCACCACTATGCCCATTTTTTTTTAATCAATCTTATTGTTTAGCTTCAAATATTACAGTGTTATTTGGGGAGTTAGATGATCAGCCAAATAAAGGTCAGTCAGTGCAAAAAAAAGTTTTGAAAAGTTAAGGTGAGTTTTTCAGGTTTAAACACAATGTACGCAGCAACTTGCTAACGTATATTTGACTTAAACTAACGTGGGAAAAATGTTAATCTGCACCCAGATATGTACATATAAATATCCACTTTTCTCTTCCTGTCACATATCAGAGCAGAACCAGTTCTGATCTATCATCCAAAATTTACATTTTCCACATTATTTTTCACTTTGATTTGGGTTTCTACTGCTTCTGAAAACAGTTCAAGTGCTTAAATGAGCACTGAAAAATGAGCTGTTTAAAAAACCTCCGGAATATAAAGTTACAAATATAGGCACTGTGTTGTTACCTAGCAACCCCTGCTGAGTTCAACCTGTCACCTAGCAACCTGAACGGAGCTACAGGTTGCTCCGTTCAGGAGCAACCAACAACAATGTTTTTCTGAAGGCTCCACTTCTGCTATTCAAAGATGTACAGTTGTACAATTGCACATCTGTTTGCAGTTATTTTCACATGAGAGTGTGAATGTTCAGTTGGGGGCGTAGCCAGCTGCTTATTTGGATTTAAAATGAAAAGATGCCCTAAAACAGACCAAAATCTGTTGACTTTGTTCAAAAATGTAACAGACCAAGTCACTTTTAACGTGTGAAGTCTCTGTGAAGGACGGGTCGATCACCAGGTTTTCTGCAGAATTTTCATTTGATTTAAATGGGGACTGGTCCATTTGGACTGCTGTGAAAAAGTCAGATGTGGTTTGGATATGGGCAAAAAAAAAAGCCTAAAAATGGATGATTTCTTACAGTGTTTCCTCCTTCTTTCAGATGTTTTTCAGGGAAGAGTAAAGGAGAGAGAGACTCTTCCAGCTGGATGGCTGCTACTATGGCTTCTGGTAATAATTGCTAATGGGTTTGCAATTAGTTCAGTTGATGCAATTAAAAATTATATGTTAAACCTCTTACAACAATTATAGCATTTAGCATTGGGTGACTTTGGCTAAATTAACGAGGAACGAACAGTGAAGAGCTTAGAGGTAAAAACAATAAATAATCTGTAATGGAGATGGAAAAGCTGACTGCGTCGTCTCGCTTAGAGGACAAGAAGGTCTCTGTTTGCAGTTTGAGCGTGAAATAATATTTATCATGCAATGTAGTGTGTTTCATACCCCCGGTGCAAGCATTACAGAGGCCACTCCGAAGCCAAAACCCAGCATGATTTGTTTGGATTTTTGTGCATCCAGTTCATCCAGAAAACCTCGGCTCAGCAACTTGCTTCAGTTTCTGTTCCCCATTTCCATAATTCATGGGACCTGAAAATGAAATCCTGTCTGTTTATGTCCAGTCAAGCTTTATGTGACTCAGAAAACTGCAAAACGCACAATCCTTAAAAAATGGAGCTTTAAAAAAACAACTTTAAAGGATACAGAGCTACTACTTCACTTTGTGAAAATAAACCGACGTAACTAAAGTTAGCTGTTCTTATCTATTAATTGTCTGGTGAATTTAAATGATCAGGTGAATTCAAATGTTAAAAGTAAAACAAAACTAATAGTTAAGAATTGTAAAAAACAAACTTAAAAGATTTAGACATTTCAATAAACCATAAAACATATTTTACTTATTGCTGTAAAAAACATCAGCATTAAACCATAGTTATAAATAAGAGCTAGCTTAGCGCTAATTAGCTGCTACGCATTAATAACCCATGAAAACCACCAGCGTTTCCGTTAGCTTGAAGCTAATCTGGTAAAATACCCTTTTAAACAAAAACATTTCTTACCAGCTTTCAGCAGATTAACTCACCGTGTTGGGAAATGTTTCAGAATCCGTCTGTTTCCCCCCAGCGGAGTCGGGAAGGCGCCTGCTCGTCTCACTGCGGCTAAAACTGCTTCCTTCCCGCTGTTTACTCACTTCCGGTTTTCCGTCGCGTTACGAGAACCTGTATAAATAAAGTACTGTATCGCCCCCTAGCGGAGCCTGCATGAATAAACATTGAAACTGGTGATGGGACTTTAAGGGAACTGAAGATCCGTTCAGATGGTTTACTGTTGAAAGTACAATTATTTAAAAAAACAAGACATTTCATCCCAAATACACCTTTGAAGTTGGAATTCACAAAAAAACTTGAATCATTTGTATTTAATAAAAACAAAAAAAATTTTTTTGAACGTAAAAATTTGCATATATCATTATAAAATGTCAAAAATGTTTTGAATGTGAGCGTATTGATAACATTTTAATGCTAGTTGTAATATAGAAACTACATCAGACAAAACGGTAGGCTTAAATTGCTTTGGCAAAAACAAAATTTGCCTTTTACATAATTAAATATAACAGTTAGGCAAAGCATTGACAGTAAACCCTATGAACATTAACCAAAAACCAATAAACGTTAACATCTCCATGCGTCTGCCGCCATGACAGGTGACAAAAACAAATGAAGACCAATTAGCAGGAGCTTTTCTGTCTTTTATTTATTTACTGATTAAATAAATATAATTTAAATCAAATAGTGATAAAAGCTACTGTGGTGTGCAGAGAATGAGAAAAACAGAACAACTGAGACGAGTCAAAATAAAGAACTGTTCAAAAGAATTGGATCATTCGTCAGTTGCAACCAGAACAATTTGCAAACCAAATTCTCTACTATACACCACATTATCTTTCTCAAATATCAATTAATCAAGTTTATTTGTACAGAATATTTCAGCAAAAAGGCTTTACTTCTTACAAACAGAAGAATATTATAAAGTCACTGATTGTAAAACCAGTAATATCATTAAAATCATTAATACACTTCAGATCTGTTCCATTTATTATGGTCCAGAGTAACTCTAAACAAGACTTGATTCAAAGGAACTCAGTGTTTCGGCAGGTTTGGAGTTTTCTGGAGGTTGTTTGAGGTGCGTAGAAGCTGAATGCTGGTTCTGGTTCAGTAAACATCAGATTTTATTGCTCTGTTTACCATAAATGACATGTATTTGGATCAGATTGTGGGCAGCAGTTACTGACGTTTATCTGCACAGCAGCCAGTGAGAGCCAGGAAGTAGGACAGCATCGTCCACCAAAGTGAGACGGAGTCTTGGAGGAGAGGACATAAAGTGGGCCACAAGGCGAGGCGTCAGTCACTGGCCTCATTTATGGTCTGAAACTCACACACACACACAGAGTGAGGAGGAGAAGCAGGAATCTGAAGCTGTAAACATGGCTGCAGATGTGCTGCAGCTGCAGGGCCGCGATGCTCTTTATAGAAATCCCCCGGCGCCGGCAGCTAGCCGCTGGCGGCTATCTCCTCTGCTGCTTCGCCCTGCAGCTCATCCTCATCCTCTCCTCTCCTCTCCAGAACAGAAACGACATTTTTGAAGATACAGAAGAAAATTCACAGAGGATCCAGAGACAATGAGGCATGGTGCATTCACACGTCACCTGCTGTTTTCCCTGCTGGCTGTTTGACACTTACAGCAACTTTTAACGGCTTCAGCAGCGAGGAAGATTTATATATTGTTTGTAACAATATATCTTTCTATTTTTATTTTGTAATTACTGAGAAAGGGTCAGGTTTTTATAAGGATTTCTTCCTGCTCCGTTTCGCTCGTGTAGATGAAGCTTTGTACATTGTATGGAAAAAGATCGCACATTTCTGAGTTTCAAAATTTGAACATTTTCAATTTCTAAGCTGAAATGGCTGAAATATTTGCAGATCAACCATGAAGTGATCCAGCAATTACCCAGAATCCCACAAAACTAGAAATCAGCCCTGGTTATTGGCATCGTGTTGTTTTGTCAACTTACAGTGTTTATATTTCAATATAAAACTGAATAAAATGCATTTTCCATGCCAAACCGGACTGTTTTTGGACCGTTACTCTTTGCCGTTGTTGGATCTCTCCGCCATCTTTGTTTTTGGCTCCGCTTCAGGATGACCAGCGGCGCCCCCTGCTGGATGGCAGAGAAACTACAACACAAGGAGGGGAAGAGGAGGACAGTCCCCGTAACCCCTGCCATTACCTGACCTCAGGAAAGAGCAGAACTACTTCAGTATTTGTTTGACTTAAGTGAAAGTGAAAAGTGGCCGTCCAAGACATTAGCTAAGAGTGAAACAGTATTTGGTAAAAAGTCCACGGAAATTATTATTATTTAATATTTAAACATTACATAATCAGGCGAATCAAATTATAAAGTTAAGTGGAAATGTTTGTATTTTAAGGATGAAAATTATGCGTATATAAAACATTTGTTAGAAAATAACAAAATCAGGCCAGAGAAACATTTTTCCAAATCAGTTTTTTTCAATGTAAAACTTATAAACTTATAAAAACTTATGAAACTTTAACAAAAACTGCAGGTGTGTGTGTCTCTGGTGGATTCCTGGTTAAACTGGTTTGTTATTCATTCGCTGAAGTTACTCAAGTAAATGTAGCTACTCAACTCTGTTGATTCCAACCTAATAAACCAATAATTGGTAATTAACTGCAGTTTGATTACTTGTTTTCATCACTAAGAGTTTAAGCAAAAACCAGTGAAATAAACGAAGTTTTTCTGCAGTCAGAAAACATTCACATTTCTTTATATTTTCCAAACCGACTTGTTGCAGCAGCATGATGTGGCATTCAGGATTTTTCAGCCTGTTTTGCATTGATTCACTGCATCCATTGACATTCATGCATAATGGACATGAATGTGAAATCAGCTCTCCAGAGGCAGCAGAGGAAGCCTTCCATTGTTGTTTTTTTAATGGCAGGCCTTTAACACAGAGAGCCAGGGCTGGGCCGCTGGGACTCCTGCTCTGTCTGGGGCTTCAAGGCAATTTCCATAAAGAACAACACCTAGATCCATCACTTCTCTCTGGATTGATTGTTTCTATACCTCCAGGCTATGAAATATGGATGCTCATTCAACTGTTTTATTCTGTACAACTTAGAAAATGTTAACTTTTGCATTTAAATATGTTCCGGTAACCATAATATTCAACTTTCATTGAGGAATCGGTAAAATAATCATTGTAATTTAAAGAACTGCCATTCATAGACGACATGATGCTGCAGCTCAGCTGTGAAAAGCACTGAAGGAGGCAGGATCAATAAAAAGGCCATTTGGTGTAAAAGTTGGAACGAAGCCAAACATATACAAAAATCACATTAAAAATGTTTATTATTGAGATAATTAAAACCTTTAGTCTGTAAATATGCTCTACCCAGGACTCCCCAGGTAACAGATTTACCTGTTCACATGTCCTAAAGATGATCTCAGATTATTCACCTTTTGCTATCAAGTTATTAGCTGGTTAATAAAAACCAACACATCAGCCCTAAACAAATAAACAATACTACCTTGTTGCATTTTAGGAAATGAAATGCCAACTTCTGCATTTAAAATATATTTAATATTACGTTTTTTCCAAGCACATTTTCAATAAGCTGGTATTTACGTTACCTTCAGTTGTTGTAAAAACTTAGTATATATCTCATTTACTGATTTAATTGAAATTGTGTCTGTCTCTTTAAATTTTTTCTGAAGCTCCACCTCCAGGAAGTCATCCCGCATCCCTCCTCTGTTATGCCTTTAAAAGTGTTTTTAACGACATTGAAGTAGCTCATTTAATGAGCTCAGTAGGTGTTTGCTAATTGCTGCTGGCTAGTCTGAAGGAGCAGAGTGGGGGAGGAGCAACACCTTGAAGGGGGGGCCACGTCCACCCAAGCGTTTTACAGCTGAATGGTTGCCATGGAGATTAGAGGATTACAGAATCAAAGCAACACTCCACATTTGTTTTGATGAGGGAAAAACATTATAACATGATGGAAAGCTAAAAAGTTTTTTTTTACATAATTCTGCCCCAAAACAGGAATATAACTATTTTTTATTTTCATCTTTTCATGTATTTTTAATATTGTATAAAAAAAGATTTAATTTCCCTCATACTAACTTGGGCATTCGTCCATTAAAGCTGTCAGCAATATTCTCTAAACATGGATTTTACAACATTTTCTTTCAGAAAAACAGGGAGAAAAATCCTAAAACACACTTTTAGAGTAGATAGAGGTTTGCCCTAAGCTATTCTGTCTACATCTAAAGGAGATGAGATAAAGATCTTAAAAATCACAGGAACAGGATAACTTCTCTGCTGACTTTTATATTTTTCACCATGAAAGAAGAAAAGTAATCGGTAAGAATCCTGACGGCTGCAGATTGTCAAGGCAGCTGGCAGCACCAAGGTGTTGATTGGCACAGCATTTGGCATCAAATATTGTTTGTAGTTGATCATTAATGAGTCTCAGTGATGAAGGTGAAGTGAAGTCAGCATTTAACACGTCTGAGTTATTGTTAGTTTTAGTAGCTAAAGCCAATGTTGTGGCATAAGGTTGAGATCAGCCTAGAAGAAAATGCTTCTTTCTACTTAAGTTAGTCATAATTATTGTGACATTTCCTTATGCACTGTAAATAATCACAAATTATCTCACCTTTGTAAAGTCACCCAGTCAAAAATAAAAAGCAATAATTTGGGTTACTTAGATTGTTATAATGGCAATTTTTTGAACCACTGAATTTCCTTTTCTCTTTACTGGTCATTAGCACAGATATGCTAACTTTAGCTTTGGATTGGATAAAATTAGTATGATTAGGCTGGTCTCTTTTGCTGGCCATTAGCAAGTATCAGCTAGCATTAGCCTTTTGTAGGCTAATAACTAGCATGGCTAGGGTGGTCACTCCTTTAGAGGAAATGTTATCAAGAATAATGGTTGGCATAGAAGCATTGTATCAGTGACAGACATGCTAATTGCCAGGCTATGCGATGCTAATGCTAGGCTATCCAAGCCAGTGGACAACAGAGGAAGCAGCTAATCCAGTAGGTAAACAGAATGCTAGTTGTTAGCCTCTCCAAAGCTAACACAACTAAGTAGTCTTCTTGTGTAATGCTCAGTTAGCGTTGCTAGCTAATCATCAATCATATCAGTAGTTAGCTTCAGAACGGAGATAGCCTCCTGCTACAATGAAGTAGCCACCACTAATGTGTAATCGTCTTTTTTTGTCAGCTTAAATCTCCTAGAGCCAGATTGAAACGAGAGGTGACAGAGCCAAATCTGGTCAGCTTTAAGCTAGCTTAGCCGGACTTTTATTGGGCTAGTTTGTCATTTTAGTGACTTTTAATGGCATTATTATTACTTTTTAGTTTTCTCTTTCTACACCACTTTAGATAGTGGAAAATTATTTATTAACATTGTATTTAATTGATTATTTGAACACACTGATGTTATATAATTGCTTACTGCTGCCAGTCGACTTTTTTGGCCAACATTCTCAGAGGGAAAGCTCAAAGCCGACTGCTGTTATGCTGAATATCATGGAGTGAAAAAGCTGCAAAGTTGATGACTAGACTGTTTAACTTTTACTGCCCAGAGAAGTTACCACACACACACACACACACACACACACACACACACACACACACACACACACACACACACACACACACACACGCACACAAACACACGCACACAAACACACACTCTCTCTCTCTGTCTGGTAGCTGTTGGTCTGAGCTGAAGCTGAACTTCTAATCGATCCTCCCAGTGTTGGAGTGGGAGTGGGATATTACTGCTGTAAAGCAACAGAAGCAGGTTTCAAACATTATTTATGATCATACAGACACACACCCAACCTGCTTCGTTGGTTTATGAAGTTCATTTAAATTACGACTCAAGTTTATCTGCAAAGCAACAAGGCTTACCATAAAAACATAAAGAGGAAACAGGAATTAATGATGAAGGTTCAAACCTCTCAACAAGGTTATAAATATCTAAGAAATATAACAAAGTTAGTAAAATGTCATTAATGTGCCATAATTAGGGAGCAGATAAAAAATTTTGACTTGAATTTTACACTCAAATACACTTCGCCATCTTGCTAGCAACAAATGGTACGCTCTTTAGCATAGCCGTAATAAATCATTTCAATAACATTTAAAGGATGTAAACTTCTTATTCTAACTAAAATTAATTCTTCTGCAGCCAGTTCGTAACATTTTTTTTGGTGTGAATCTAATTTTCAAACGGGGGTTTATTAAGCCACTGGTTTGTCTCTCTTTGCTGGCCGTTAGCAGGATATGCTAATGTTAGCTTTGGACAGGCTAAATACCTGCAGGCCCAGGTGGTCACCTGCGACCCGTACTTTCTCCTTTAAGGGAAACTTTCTCCTTTCAGGGAAACTTCTATTTATACCGTTTTTATTGAGCAGACGTAAAATGTTGACCTGAATTTTACACTTATACTCTTAGCCATCTTGCTAGCAACAAATTTGGCACCATAATAAATCATTTCAATATGTAAACTTCTTATCCAAAGTAAAATAAATACTTCAGCAACCAGTTTCGTAACCTTTTTTTTTTTGTTCTGAAACTAATTTTCAAATAAAATGTGAGTCTTTCATCTAAAGTAATGCACAGTTTGTTATCTTGGATAAAAAAGCCTCTTCAAACTAAAATGTTAACTGATCGTAGTTTGAGCCTGAAGTCTTTTGTTACATCAGCCTCCTCTTCCATCATCTTAATGTGAGGCTTTGATGCGTAATCATGACTGAGATTATTTGATAGTGAGCCACTTTGAAGCAGCATCTTATGATTCCCACTGCCTCTAAAGTACATAAAAGAAGACCAATGAATTAAAACATTAAAAAACCTCAGGCAGGCTGCACTCTGTAATTACAGGTTCAGTAAAGACACAAACCTCCAGCTGAAGATTCAACCAAAAGGACATGCAGGAAGCTTTAAAGTGAACATATCATGTTTTTAAATCCTTTTTTCACCTGTAAATTGTTCAGGTTTGTTCTATACAGAGCTGAACTGCAATGTTTTGCTCTGAATTCCTCATATTGCAGCTACATATGCCCTTACTTTAGCTCTGCTTTCAGGAGCGTTAATTTGGTTGCCATCTTTGTAGGTTGATCGCAGAGATACGATTAGCTGGCGGCGCAGAAACCTTTTATTCACATTAGTATAAAGACATGAACAAAGAACAACTTGTTCGTCCAGTTTGATCCAGAAAATGCGAACGCAACATGGATGAACATAAACAATGCAGCTAGCGAGTTAGCTAACGCTAGCTACCAGAAACGACACTGAATACATTCAGATTATGTTTTCTCTGAGACAAAAGCAGCAAAACCAACACAAACTGTTAGTGGAATAATTCTGTTTAAAACAAGCAGTATGCTTATGTCCTCAAGGAGCTAACAGCTAGCACACAGCGCTAACATTAGCAGAAAGCACCACTGCTACTGATAGCAACATAATAAATTCATGACTAAATTAAAGTTTGTAGACATTTTAGCGTTATTTTCATCTCACTGAGTTTGTCGTTTCCATAGAGAGAAGAAACTGACTCTCAATCAGAGAGAAAATCTATATTTATGCTACTGAAGTACTTTCCTCTCTGTGCAAAAAATAAAATAAAACACTGAAGAGGTCCTGATGCTACAGGAGAGCGAGACAAGTTTTTAACATGATCCATCTGAAATGTAGACGTCCTCAAACTGCTGCAAAAAATAATAAAGGTTGGATTTACAGAGAAAATTAAACAGACTGAAAAATACAACCCAGACAGAATATAGAGATTTTTCCAGCAATGGGAAATACTAAATTCAACTTTCCTGCTCGCTTAGAGACTGAAAGTACACACACACACACACACACGCACACACACACACACACATATATATATATATATGTATATATATATATATATATATAGGGATAAAAAAGTGGATTTTGCATTAAAGTACAAGTAACGTAATCTGACCAGCCGATGGTTCCAGATTGTTTTAAACCAGATTTAATGTTTATTTATAGTTTGAAAAGCTGCAATACGTCACTTCAAACATGACAATTTCAGCCTTTGAAATGCAAATAAAACATCAATAAGGATGTACTGCAGTGGCACACAAAAGAAAGCCTCCAATTACTTTGCTTAAAATTGTTGCAATTAGCTTATAATCAATATGAATCAATGTAAATTATACAAAACCACTGAAAAGCCTTTCTGGAGAGCCAGTTGACTTGAATCTCATTGGACCGTGTGTTTTGCTCTGACACATTTAATTCCACCTACTGGCTCAAAACAAAAACCTTCAGTCATTTTGAGCTGTCAGATGGAAAGTCATCCGACTGCGTTTCTGTCACCGCTGACAGCAGAGGGAAGGTTTTATATTTATATGGAGCCTCCGGACAGGTGAGATCACTCTGCTAAAAGTCTCTTCAACTCCAGCTCCGTCACTCTTTCTGACTCCTAACGCTGTCAGGAGGGAGAAACAGAAACTTTCCATTATTTTCCCCAAAAACGACGTGAACGGAAAGTTGAGATAATTACAGGATTTCACAGGAATATTATCATTGCGGCCTCGTTTGCTGCTTCACTTTAAATCTCTGGTTGTACGGTTAGAAATCAAAACATGGATGTTTAACATATAACAATGGACAGAATATGGTTTGAACTTCCATTGTTGGTGAAATCTTGGTTTTATTGAATTGCATTAGTAAAGTTACACAGTAAAACATTAACAGCAATAATCTGGTTGTTATAACTAAACTTTCTTAAAATTTAATTTCTGTTAAACAATTTATCTTGCTAACTAATTGCTAACTTTTGAGCTAAATATCTAGCTTACTAATTACATATTTAGTTGGTGAATAAAATGGTGAAAATATGATCCTATTTTTTCTTACTGTAGGCTGAGTAACCAAATAATATCTGTGTATCTTTACAAACAACTCCTCATAGTTTTAAATGTGAAGATCCAGTTTATTGTATTAATTAATTTAAAGTCTGAGTCTTTTTATAACCAAGTCACACTGTGTGTTTTCCAGCTCCGATGTAACAAACAGGATGACAATGCTTTTGTCCCCAGTGCTACTGCAAATGTGCATTTTGATATTAATAAAACATGACAAAGTCACAGGAAACACTTCCTCCATCTGAATGTGATGCATCTGTGCTAATTAAACCCTGGCAGCCCTGCAACAAAAAGCCTTTTTAACTTGCATTTAGAGTGTTGTTTGCTGTTCTGCCAGCTTACGTAATGTTTCCCATTACTGTGAGATGGGTCAGATATTCTTCCTTTGTCTTGCAACAAAAAGCAGCCAATGCATAATAAATTTGATTCTCATTTTGTACAAACACACAACACCCCGACACAACTTCAGTTTGTTACATAAACAGGAAAATACACCAAGAAAACAGAAGATAATGTGATACAAAAATCATACTAAATGTTTAGAACCCCAAAGAAAAGCTGAAAATGATGAAAGAGTGTTCATGTGGACATAGGATGTCTTCACACCTGATAGTCTGATAGATTCGGATCAACTGGGGGCCAAAACAACAATTGTTACATTTTCAGTTGCACTAATCCAAAAACCTGTTCCCCTCCTCGCCTGTGGGGGCGCTGTACCAAGAGACACTGGAGCAAACGACACAAAACCCTCTGAAGAAGACAAAACTTCCTAATTCACAAAATTAAAAACAGTATTGGAGTAGAGGTAGAAATCCTTCAGTCGTTAGTGGTTGGAGGATTTCTCTTTTGGATATTGCCTATTAGCCGCTAACACTAGCGTCACTTTGCAGGTGGCCATTACTGCGAGTCACTGAGTCATGTCCACGAAGCCAAACTGTTTCAATGTGGGATGAGCAGGAATCAGGAAAATGGTCGTGGTACCGTTTTCCTTTCCTTATTTCTCCTCAATGTGGTTTAAATGAAAGCTGAGAAAACGGCTGATGTTTGAGGTGTAAAATATGCAAATATATAAATCTATAAACTCCTCAGTTTCTGTCAAGAAGCAAGAGAGGATCAAGGAAATTTCTCTTTCATATTGGTCAATCATTTAATTTTACATAATGAAACCATAGCTCCTATATTTTATAAAATCTTTCATCCTATTTGATGATTGTTATAAAATCACGACGTTTTACAACCAAACAATCAGTCCAATTTTTGTCACTTAATGAAGGATTAAAAATTACAGCGGCTGCAGTGCAACAAACCAACACTCATAAAGTGTAAAACAACTTTAAACCATTTAAATTCGGCTTTTTCTCACACAACATCTCTGATAACCTGCAGAGCAGAGAGTGACGTTTTACCCAGAATGCCCTGCTTTTGGAGCGGTCTCTGGTCCGCTTAATGTTCACACTGCATGCGAACTGAGTCAGAGTTCACTCCGACCGAACAGAGGCCGAGGCGTTTAGGGTCAAAGTTTGTTTTTCTGGTCGCATTAGACCTCCTCAGACAAACTGGACTTTCTGGAAGTGGATTAAACAGCTGCTGTGAATTCAACTTAGAAAATGAAGCTTCACCGAAAAGTTACAGATAAAACAGCTTTACTGGTTGATACAGAAATCAGTGCAGCAGGGAAAGTAAATCACAGCTAATGTGCTAATTCAGTAAAATCTGGTTAGTAAGTTCAGTCTAAATGTAGAATCTCATCAGTGTTTCTGGTTGTGGACTGAAGTCATTTGGCTGAACTTTGATGATCCTGATTTGACATCAAAATGTCTGAAAAAAGAACCGAAGTGTGGGCAATTTTACTTTACAGACTTCATAAACATTGCAACATATTTTGATGCATATAAACATTTATTTCAACGTGTTTTATTCTTCGATATGCAGAAATCTGAGCCTCCATCGGAAGAAGCTGTGGCTCTCCAACCCGCTGTCTTAGTTTGACACTAATTAGCCAGAGTTGGCAAGTTAGCATGCGAAGCTGAGACACTAATTATGGTTACACATAAAATATAATATGCCACCAAATGGCAACAAATCAGTGCAGTCACGCTACTGCTGGTCATGTAGCTCCATTATTTTTGAAAACTTTAAGATTTTTTACGTTCATTATGCAAAAGAAAGAAAAAACCAACAAAGAATTAGTGAGAAAAGCAGGTGAAACCCGACAGCTGCACAACGTGAACTCTGCAGACATTCATGGAAAACATCATTTAGAATCAGAATCAGCTTTAGAAGCAAAGTTTGTGTCCACAAACAAGGAAACAGATTTGGTTTTCAAGCACTCATAATGTGTTTAATCTAAAACACCTGTGACAAATATCCGTCATCACCAGCCGCCATGATTCCTGCTCCTCTGTTGGCGCCACCAGACTCCTGAGACCCAAATCAACTTATTCAGAACTTTATATTTGTTCTGTTTCTGGCCGTCCTTCAAAAGCCACCAACCGCCTGTTACAGGCGAGTAACTCCATCATTGCAAGTTTCTGCTCCTTCATCGACGGCCACCAACATTCCTACTCCTTTGCCGTCACCAGACTCCTTTGTTGTCTGGTGACCTCCCTGTGACCCATATGAACTTATTAGGACCTTTAGTTTGTTTTATGTTCCTCGGCTCCATCCATCTGCCCAGCTTGGTTTGCTTTTGGGGTCTTTTTGGACTTCAGCAGCGTCTGGTGTCAACCTGGAGCGGGTTAGGGTTAGGGGTCGTTTTGGTTAGGGTTAGGGGGGGTTAAGGGTTGTTCTGGTTTCAGTTTTTACATTTGTTCTGTTTGGCTTATTCTTATTTTGTTTAGACTGACCTAGTTTCTGTTTTTACCTTAATTCAGTTTCCTCTTAGTTTTAGTTTATTAAATATTCATGATTTCAGTTCTTTGTACAGATTTGGTTTCTCACTCCGCTGCTGGTTTTCTCTTTCTCTATTCGCCGCCGTTTCCTTCATGTCATCCGGTCTCCGTTGTTGCCTCTCCATTCCTCCCAGTTTTATAAGCATGTTTGGGATTTCTTTAATTCAATCTCTATCTCATAATACACCTGTTGGATTCCACTTGTATTTTGGGCCAACCTTGTTGTCTTGTTGCACTTTCTGCACACTTTAGAAAACACAACAGAATGACTTTGATCAACTGTAGAAGGGAAACCAACCCTGACCTAAAACTCCCAGCATCAGATTCTCTGAAAACTCGTTTGCTGAGTCAGTATTTTCCACAAAGCGCCTCGTGGTTTTTGTCTGCTGGCTTTGGAGACAAGTTTGTCATTTTTCATCTTAATTTGAGGTTTTATTTTTTCCCATTATCACCTTCAGAAAACAAATCTTTAAAGATGATGAATATAATTTTTTTAAAAACAGGTCATTTGTGCTTTCTTTGTGCTAAATTCATATTTAACAAGGAAAGAAGCCAGTTTATCTCAGGCACATCTGTTAAAAATAACTTTAGGATCATATAACTGTCATGTACATTGTTGCACAATGTTTGACGATCAAAGGGGATTGAGTCACATTCTATGAGCCGTTACCTAGCAACCCCAGCCAAAACCAGCCACGTTACCTAGCAACCCCAGCCAAAACCAGCCACGTTACCTAGCAACCTCAGTCAGGCAGCACTTTGGTCAGCTGGTTTTACCTCCATGAGTTTCAAGTGCAAATATCTCAGTACACTTGAAATAAACCCAAATTAACTTACAAATAATGTTTCAGCAACAAAGAGGAGCTTTTTTTTTTTTAAGTCAAAAATGTGTTTGTGTTGATTTTAAAAAGTGCTAGTCTTAGATAAATGATCTGCTAGAGGAACAAAACTCTCCATATTTCACTTATAACTATAACTGTTTCATCAACATTGAGGAATTATTGACTTAAGATAAGCCCTGATATCTTGCTGAAAATACATTTTTAATGTAGTTTTGTCTTATTTCAATTAGACCAAAGGTACTTGATAAGATTTTGTGTTTTTGCAGTGAAATGTTTTATTGACTTACTATTAAGAAACCACTTTCTTTTCACTGCATTCTTGTTGATTGTGCAGGAGGCTCTACTAGTGCTTTTCAAAGCTGTACCATTGTACAGTTGTACCTCTGTTTGCAGCCATTTTCATGATGATTTAAAGTGATAAGATGACCTACAACAGTTAAAATCTCTTTATATGAAACAATGTAATGAACGAGCTTTGTATAGGCCAAAGACCGATTCTAACCTGGTCAAAGCAGCATAACAGGTCACCTTTAACAGAAGAGACGCCCGTTTGCAGAACAAAACAGATCTAAAATCTGAATTTAAATGCTCCTGTTGTGTCTCTTTGAACCGAACTTTAAGGACAGGAAGGGAAAACGTCCTACACAGGATCACACTGTAAAATAAAAGACAGGCCCATCGGACAGTTTGAGGAATAGGTTCTGTTCTGTGACGCACCTGAGGCTCTCGACTCAAACACACCAACCCAACAGATGTTGTGAGCTGAGGGAGCTGCCATCATCTCCTCCCTCACATCACTGTGATATAAGATCCCCCTGGCATTTTGTTCCCCTCAGCCCACAAATTCATAAACAACGTCCTTGTAACTTATTTCTCCCCAAACTCCTTTCAGCCATCTGTTTCCGTGCAGGTCATGTTCTGATTAGAGGAAGGAGATACTGAGGAAGGAAAACGAAGGGCGTGTCTGACAGGCGCCGTGTTTCTGGCTTTGGGGACGTTCGACAAGCGGCGCCGTTCCACGTCGGTCGACAACAACAGAAGTACATGGAAACAGACTTAACTGACAGCTTGCCAGCGCCAGCTTTTATTTGCTAACAAGCACATCAAGTTCCCATTAACATCCTTGTAGGAGAGACAGCGTGAGGTCGGCAATGAGGGGATTCAAGACAGACTCATAAAAATTACATCAGATAAGGTGGTGCAGCCCATTGAACCGTAGCCATATTGGGAGCAAGGCAGGCTTTCCATTAATAGTAATAGACAGGCAAACGTTGGGGGGAGATATCCTCAGCTTTCCGTCCTCATCAGTATTCAGGAGAGGAGAGCGTCTTCATTATCCTCTAAAAACTCTTCAAACAGGTGGATGAAGTTACACCGTGCCGCCGCTTTCTTCTCGTCTGACTCCACACATCTTCACTGTCTTTAGCTTTCCCATCTCTTTCAGAGTTTCCCCGTCTATTTTCCCTGACATTCCTCTTTGCTCCACATCTGGCTCCATCTTCTTCCTCTCCCCGAGGCCTTATCTCTCCCCGGCAGCGCCGCCGCCGCGCCGCACCGCCGCACACACCTGCTGCACCTCGACCTTCATCTTGTTGCAATGTGTCAGTCTGTTCGCTTCCAGCGGGGTTCGCCTCAACGCTGGGTACTTCTGATTATCCTATCGTATTGCTCTGCTGATGGAGTTGCTTTTCATTCAGACCAAGTGGAATCTGGTTTCATATTGGCCCATCAAAGATTCATGAGACAGAAGTTTAGAGATGGACGTGGGGAGACTGTAACCCGGTGGGCTCGATCTGTTGGAGACGCTGAAGTGAACTCTGCTTTGGTTCGAACGGATATGAGAACAGCAGGTGGATGAGAGACCACTCCAAAACCAGGAAACAGGCTACAGCGCAGGGCATTCTGGGTAAATACAACCAAAACAAACGCATCACACTGACCAAACTTGGTTCAATCACAAAATAAAACAATCATAAATTTAATCATAAAATAAACATCAAACCTGAAATTGCAAAATGTCCTGATTTCAAACAGTAAAATGCAACATTTCTATCCAATTGGAGTAGAAAGGAATTGCCATCAAAAACTTGATTAATAGTGAAATATGAACGTCGCTCCAGCAAATTTAACAATAACATCTCCTCTGCTGCACCTCAAGTGTCTTTCTCCCAAACTGGCTGGTGTTTGAAACGTTGAGGCAGCTCTGGGAGCTGCAATAGACGGAGCTGTCACTGGAAGCAGTCTTTACACAGCAGCTTAATTGGTGTCTTAAACAGGGCCACAGTTTTTGTGGCCATATCCCTGAAACGCGTTGTGAACAGACTCCAGCATGTCACAACAAAGCGTGCAGATTTCAAATCCTGGCAGGTAAAACTACTCTGCTGAAAACCTCAACTCTTCCCTGAAAGCTGAATACTCTGCTGCTCAGTCTGATGCACATATCCATACATTCAGTTATTAATAACAATGAAATTTGCAACCTGACGTATCTACAAGCTGGTATGATCCATATTTTCTGTCTTGCATCAGGCTGTTGAAAGAGTTTTGCTTGTAGGAATGAAAACGGCAGAAAGAAAGCCTTGAATTTTGCCTCAGTCAATGCAGCCAGAAACAAAATCTCTCCACTCTGAGAGTTTTTAGAGTCTGAAACACATCAGTGAGCGAGAGCCGCTGTGGATCGGAGAGAAAGAAAAGGAATACATTTTCTAGAAAAAAAATGGAAATTTCTGAGTGTGAAAAGTAAAACATTTTTGACTTTGAAACTTTATTCTCAAACTATATAGACTTAATTCTCATTATTTTATTTTATTTATATTTTCTCGGCCTGGCTCTAATATATCCATCCACATTTCCACTAGAAGATAATTTAATCCTGTCTATAAACGTGCATCTCTCTGTGCTGCCTCGTTGCGTGCATGGCAGCGCTAGCTGGCTAGCGCCTGTGCGCTTTGGAGGCGGCTGTGTCTTCAGGCTCTCACAGCAGGTTGAGTAGATCTGGGTAATAATAATCCTTGACTGGAGTGTGAGAAGTGCGCAGAGTGGAAGTGTGATCTTAACCCTGTGGCTGCAAACTAACCTTCAAACCAGCAGCACAAAGGCCGTTATGAAGGCCTGGGTTTGCTGCATTGTTCCGAGGAAAATTCATGAGCTTCAAAGAGCGTTTTGGTTTTGATCCCTGGCCTCAGCGCAGACTTTTTAAGCAGAGCAGTCAGTCTGATGTGGGGAAATTTCTCCTTTCATCCAACATGATTGATGCTAACAGCGTGAGGCCGCTTCATTGTTTAAAATGCATCATTTTGTGTCAACAGGATCTGTGGGCTGATTTGCTTTGTGGATTTTTTTATTTTTTTTTGAAAATGGAAGGAAACCAAAAATAAGCATTATTTTTAGATCTTTGAAACTAGATGTGTTATTCAATTTTATTTTTACAAGTTGGAAATACTGTCAGACGTTTCAGAAGCAGCTCTGTTAGCAGGATTCATCCTCCTTGATTTTTTAAGGAGTCGGTTTTATCCAGGAGAGAAAGAGGAAAACCAGTTCATGCATTTACTCCATCAGGGCTGGACTACTGTAATTATTTACTATCAGAAAATCCATAAAATGCAATTAAAATCTTCAGCTGATCCAAAACGCTGCAACAAGAGATCTGATGAAAAGCCAAGAGAGAGAGAACATTTTATCCTGATTTAGCTTCATGTACAACAGAAAATGAAACTCTACTTCTGAAATACTATTGTGGAAATATAGAAATTAAGACTGTGTTTGCACCAGCCATGTTTAGCTCACTTTAATCAAACTCCAGTCCATTAGTCTTGAAAGTTCGGTTCGTTTGCAGAGGTGTGAATACAAACTCTGACAAATGAGTCACGTCTGGCTGGCTGGTTTACGTCTTTTACTTCCTGTAAAAGAAGTAAAAGACGTGACTCTTTTGTCACGTCTTTTACTACAGTAACATCGACATCTGATGAAATGATGCCTTACGAAGCCTGGTGATTTGCTCTAAAGCAGCAAATGGAAACAACTTGCATTTTACAATTGGCTCAAAATTCACAAGATATTTGGATGGAAACATAACGACAGTTAAAACCCTGAACCAGAAAACCACTGGACAACCAATACAAATACAACCAATGCAAATACAACCAATACAAATACAACCAATACAAATACAACTGCGACAGACTGGCGACCTGTCCAGGGTGACCCCGCCTCTCGCCCGGAACGCAGCTGGAGATAGGCACCGGCAACTCCCGACCCCGTTAGGGAGAAGGGTGACGGAAAATGGATGGATGGATGGATGCAAATACAACCAATGCAAATACAACCAATGCAAAAACACAAGTCAATATCTAGTTGGTAACATTGAATGTTATTGATCTGAAACGTGTTTAGTTGCAGCAGAACCACCAGACTTATCAGTCACTTTTCATATTTTGTGCCAGTTGGGACATCAGTTGATTTCGTTGTTTCATGACCAGCATGTTCCTCCAGACAGAGAACGAATGTATGAATAAATTCAATAGGATGATTATTTAAAATCACAGCATCCAAAAAGCTTCTGTACGTTTCATTGATTTATCTGGAAGATGATCTCACTACTATTATTCCTGAAACTATTTGAAACAGTGAGATTGATGCTGTAAGTGTCTTAAAAAGAAAAAAACAGGTTCAGAGTTAAAATCAGACAGAAGGAAGAATAGCATCAAACATTAATGGTATTCATGCTCTGCAACAGAAGAGCACTGCAGCGTTATTCAGATCTGTTTTGTTGTGTCGCTATTATCCTTAGATGACATTTAAATGCATCTTTTCACAACAGAATAAAGCATAAATAACTTTCCCCTGCATTAAAAATAAACAATAAATTCTAAACTAAATTTGTACTTTTACAAAGATGACAGCTTACAAAGCTATTTTCCACATTTTTATGTTCTGAGAGACATTTTAAAAAACAAAACTAGTAACTCCTCCATCAGATTTTGCTTTATTTTAAACAACAGTCACTTTTTGCCACTTTTTCTCCAGTCGCTGGTTAACAAGGAGCCTGAGGTCTGAGAGGAAACAACTGGAGCTGAAACCGCGGCAGAATGTTCACTGGCTACGTCTAATTTTATCCCGCAAAGACTTAGAAACGCCAGAACAACAACAGAATTACACAACAGAATTACACAACATTTTGAGACTGAAGGAGCTCAGAATCTCACAGAATCTTTATTGATTTATTTATTCATGTTGAACAGAAAATAAAAACACAAGAACTAAGATTTTATGCTCTCATGATCATTTAACTTCACATTTTCATCCTTGAATGTACAATTATTTATATAAATGTTTATTTTCTACTAATGTTGAAAACACAGAATCTTGAAATTGCAGTGATTTTATGAAATGAGTGACATTAAAATCACATAAGATGTACAACTGTTAGAACTTTTGATACATAATTTCTTTTCAATGAATAAATGCGCTACAGGTTAACCAACCACTGCAGCTCCTGCCGCCCTGCAGGAGGCGCCGCTCTGGGCATCTGCCCACAAACCACTGCTGCTACAGATCAAACAAAATCTGCATAAATTTTCTGTTTTTCCTTCTAACTGGAGGAAGGGCTTCCAGGATTGCTTCCATTTTCAGATAAAGGACAGATCTGCTTTAACAAATCCATTCCTGTGGGTTTCCTTGCTGATAATATCGCCTGCATTTCGTTGTAATTGCACCGTTTTTGCATGAAACGATGGCGCTCCTCCACCGAACCCGTCTGTGTTTTCTGCTGTGACACCGAATCCCATTTTCCATCAATACCTGTCTGCTGCAGACCTCCATTACTGGTTTTGCGTTGCACGCATCAGAGGCCCGCTGCTCGGAAATGTTGCTTCCCGCTCTGATCTGTGTCTCTGCACGTACGCCGCCGCGGCGTGTCGGACGGCTCCGATGGCTAATGGCGCTGACGCTCGGCAGCTGAAAACCAATCCATCATGCAGGGGAGAAAAAGTCAGGAGGTGGCGAAGAAAACAAAGGCATTGCTGTACTTCATGCTTTTAAAAAGGCTATTTATCACCGCGGGCTCACTGTCGGGCTGCCCAGTGGTGGAGGGAATCAGACCCGTGCCAAACTCGTTTATGGGCCTGGTCGTGGAGAAATGGACGATGGTGGAGTCACGCAGGCCGGGCGATCTGCTGCTGAACACCGGCCTGCCGCACTGAGCAGATTCTGGCTCTGCCTCAGGACAAAGAGGAAGTTTCTCATCAAATCAAACTGGAACAAAGTTAAACTCTAACTTCAAAATGAAGGTTCACTTAATGCACTGCAAAAACTAAACATTATAAAGTTTTTTTTTGGTCCAGTTTCCAGTATGAATATCTTGAAATAATAACAGCGAAGCTATAACAGCTTGTTTTAAACCAGCAGTTCCTTAAAGGGGATCTATTATGCTTACTTTACAGGTTAGATATGTTTATGTCCGATATAAAACATGTTCAATAAATATTTAGCATAAAATCATTCTTAATTCATGAGATTTTAGCTGTTTTAGCATCTCTTATTTTAAATTCTGCTGCTGGTCACACCGCCCAACTCAACGTTTACAGTCACCAGTGAAAATGGCTGCAAACAGATGTGCACTTAAAAACCATACATCTTTGAAAAGCAGAAGTGGAGCCTCCTGCACAGTCAACATGAATGCAGCAAATGATTTCTGGATGATAATTTTATTTATTTTCTTAGCCAGTTACATAACTGAGTTTATCTTTCACAAACTCACACTTTTGTGCTCAAAATCTACATTTTGAATGAGTAGAAGTTTGTAGAAATGACTCTGATATTTTACAGTGCTGGTTTAGCTGTTATCCGTGACCAAGGTTCAGTGCATTTCCTAAAAACACACTAACTGAGACGTGTGTGTGTGTGAGTGTGTGTGAGGAGGCCTTTGAATTATTTAGCCGTGCCGCTCGCTGCACCTTGTTTGTAAATCCTCCGGCTCGCTCCCAGGAGGCTTGTGGTGTTTTTCATAAATACAGTTAAATATTTCCAGTCGCCTTGTGGAAACCTTCCCCTTTTTATTATTTATTTATTGTTGCTAACATAAACAGCTCTCATATTCATGCGTTCTGCAGCCTGGATGAGTGGGAGTAAAATGATTCAGTTAAAGCTGCTGCTGACACTGGGATGAAATCTGTTCTCCGTGTGGACTGATGCACAGGACAAGTGAGCAAATGCTTTATTTTCACACATTGTACATTCTGCAGTATAGGCTGTGTACACACAGACACATGGTGTTAATCCTGCAGTGAGAGTCGCGCTATGCTAGCATGGAGGCTCACAGTGGCTCAACGCTTCACTGGTTCCTCTTTTCATTTGTCAGTCATCTTTAAATACTTTGTGAAAACAGAAATATTAAAGCTGGAGCGCATCAGTGATGTTACAGTTTGAGTTGTAGTTTCTGTTAACTTATTAAGATAAGTTAATTTCCTGGCTAAAAAATGACTTTTATTATCAGAAATTCATTAAAAAAACATAAAAGCATTTAATTTTGTAATTTGTAGTTTTATGTAACAAAGCAGCAGGATTACTTATGTTTGCAAGTAAAGATAAACATGAACACGAAATAAAAAAATAAAGTTTGATGAATTAATTTCTGTTCCTGGAAAAGGATTAATAACTGCTTTTCCTTCATTTCTCTTAACATCCATTCATTCATTTTCTTTTATGTTTAGGTTGAGCGACTGTTCAAACGGAAAGAAGAAAATCATATTTTAAGTGTTTATTTGTTCAGCTAGAAGAAGCAAATGAAACATTTTAATCTGAATCTTGCCTGTGGTGTGAATAATTTTGGCAGTGTTTAACATTTTTTATATTAAATTACAAAAAAAGCAACTTTTTAATTCAACTTACTGAGAAGTGGAGGTAAACATTTGCTTTTGTCTTTATTTTCTTTGTCTTTATTTTGCTGTAACTGTCTGTTTTAATTTTTATTTTTGTATTGAAATTAAAAATTATGACCTGAATCTATTACTTATAAATTAGTGGTTTCAAAATGTAAAGTTCATTTTTACTGAAAGTTTTTCTTGGTGTTCCTGAATTGAAGTCGTTCAGTCTTTGTCATCTGTTCTGAGAAACCAACCAAAACCTTTGAAAACTCTGTTCCCCTCCTGGCCTGTAGGGGGCCATCAGGGGCCCCGACAGGCCCTATAGGCCAGACCAAGAACCACTGAAGGAAACGTCCTTAAATTCTCTGAAGAAAAACACTGAGCGCAACTTCCTCCTTCACAAAATGAACACAAAAATGAAGTGGCGTCAGGTTTTAGCGTTTGTAGGATTTCTGTTTTGTTTTAGGCTAAAGACCAGGAGCCTTTTCTTCTGCAATGCTTGGCTAGCGTGTTTGTTTTGGTTATATTTACTCTGACTGCCCTGCGCCATACACCGCATTTCATATCTTTGGAGAGGTTGGTTCTATCACTTCATTTATAAACACAGTTTGTGACTCCGTTTATAATAATAATAATAGTAATTTAATAACAATTTAGTAATGTTTTTGTACTTCCACTTTGGTTTCTACTGCTTCTAAAAAGCAATTAGTAATTTAAAAAAACTGTTTCTGGCAATAAGTTACTGTGTTTCTGTGTGTGGAATGTAATATCACAAATCAGCAGGCGCTGCCCCGTTACCTAGCAACCCCAGCAGAGTTCTACCTGTTACCTAACAACCCCAGCAGAGTTCTGTCTGTTACCTAGCAACCCCAGCAGAGTTCTGCTTGTTACCTAGCAACCCCAGCAGAGTTCTGCCTGTTACCTAGCAACCCCAATGGGGTTCCAGATGTAAGTTTAGCTGGTTTCACTGCTCTATGTTGTTTAGCAGCTGCTGGGAAAGACAGCTGCCGTATTTGGGACAGATGCTCTAAAACGGCTCAATCTGAAACAATTAGACTAAAATCTCACCATCTGAGAGTGATTAAAAAAATGTAGTGAAGAATAAAAGATCACATTTCCAGTCACTATCTGGTACTTATGAATCTAAACATATGAAGCTGTTTCTTCTCTCTGTGTCTGTGCACTGCAGTCCTTTAGAGGAATTAAAGTACAAACATAAAAAACACGTGTCAACAAAGAAAACTTGTTTTCTTTGCAGATAAAAGTTAGAGGGAAGAGTTGTAGGAGGAACGTTGATGAGTCTGAAGCTGCTTTGTGCAGCAAGGTCAGAATCAGGGATGTTTTCAGTTTTGCAGCGTTAACAGAGCTTTGAATCTTTCCCGTCTGATAACCAGGAACAACCCAAAGTCCCAACAAAGTAATTAGCTCTGAAGCCTTGGCGGAAACCAGTTCTCAGATAACTTGTTCCTGAAGACAATAAAATCTTCATCTAAGTCAAATATTTTCATCCAAACTTCGAAACACTGTAGTTGCATTTTATATTTACATTTACACAATTTCTTCCCAAGTGATAAAATAATAAAATCCTCCAGAAAATCAGTTTTCCTCCTACTATTTTATTCAATAAAGTTATTTAGATTCAGAAGAAACCAAAAATATAAAAGAATCTGCATGGAGATGTATTGATTTATAGGAGTATTAGGGATTTGTTTACATATGTATTATTAATATGTATAGCAAACAGAAGAATTTTATATAAACAATTTGAATTAAATTTTTCCCATGTAAACCTGGTACAACATTATGAAATGTAAAGCATTGTGATATGATTATGATCAATGAGGTAAAACATTTCTGACAGTTTCTTTCACTGGCAGATTTTCTGTTGAAAGAAACTTGAACCTTTCAGAGATCAAATCGCTCACTGAGGAACTACAGGACTAAATAAAAACTTCAGAATCAGGAGGAAATTATATTTTCATGCTCATAAATTCGCTCAAGTCTTCTTCAGCAACTGTGGAAAATTAAAACTCCACGGTTTATGTAGTGAGTTTTGGCTTCGTTTGCCAGCAGGTGCATAAATAAAGCCGAGGCGTCGCAGAATGAGCTTTAATAGCTTTTCACCATTTGATGTTGAGTTTGAGGCGTTCAGGGAAATCAATTTGGAAAGTTCCTCAAATAAAAAGGATTTGGGAGTTAATTGAACTCCCTCTGGCTGAACATGTGGAGTGTGTTGGTCAAACCGGCTGAAGGGGATGAGCAAACCTCACCATTGTTTTTAATTTGTGTCAGACGGCGACATGGATATAGCTGCTGATTCAATGCTCTGAGTTTACACCACAGTGCTTGTTGTCAAATGGAGCTAGTTTCACTCTGCTGGATTGTCCAGTTTGATAAACGAAGATTAAAACCTGTCGCCATGCTTCAGTCGTAAGAATCACCTAATGACATTTGGTTTATTAAAACTTCAATAAATAAACCACATTCCAGCCAAATCCTGTCTGATTCCTGTTTGTTTAGTTGTTTGAGTTGATCTTTAATACTGGCTGTGATAATCCAGCAGATTAAGTTCGATAGCAACATTTGCCAAACCCTCTGAGCAACCTGTTCCCCTCCTGGCCTCCAGGGGCGCTGCATTAACAACCACTGAAGAAGAAACTTCCTTTGACAGAGTTGCTCATTGAGTTATTGCTACTAAAACCTTTGTAAACTTTATTTATTGTCCTTTACTTTTTCAAAACTGTTGTTTTGGTAAAACAGAGAATCATGTTTTTATATCGATAGCAGGAATTTATTCCTGCTCTGAGTTGGGAAAACATTTTTATTACGTCTGCTGATCTGAGATCAGACCAGCGCAGGTGAAACTCTGACCTGCAGTTTTTCTACATCACATTATGGATACAAAACACACACGTCCACTGTGTGTGTGTGAGGGTTCAGTGTGTGTGTGAGGGTTCAGTGTGTGTGTGTGTGGTGTGTGGGTTCAGTGTGTGTGTGTGGGTTCAGTGTGTGTGTGTGGGTTCAGTGTGTGTGTGTGTCGTGTGTGTGTGTGTGGGTTCAGTGTGTGTGTGTGTGCGTGTGTGAGGGTTTTAGCCCGTCTATCTAATGGGGCTCGGACATGTCGTTACGAACTCACCAAAAGGGGACTGTGTGACCAGCAGGGGGCATTTTTTAGGTCCCCTCTTGGTCAAGTTAAAATCATGCTAAAAACCATCTGGAAAAATTTTAAAACTTTTGCCAAGAAGGGACTAAGTGTGTGTTAGTGTGTGCAGTAGATGTTCAACAGCGCCACAGCAGGATGGAACAGGAATTGCAACGGCCCATATAACACACAACGCTTTTCGCACACAGTACTTAACAATACAAAGGAGCCTAAAGTACCCTTTCAGACTGTAGAGTGGCTGAAAAAAGGCTACTTTGAGAACAAACCGCTGATCTAATTAATTTAAAGGGTTGGGGTTAGGGTTAGGTGAGGGGACTGAGCCAACCCCCAGCAGAGGGGCTGGAAATGCACTCTTCACCCTGCCCCCTTGGACGTGCGTCTAAAATAAAATGAAACCAACTTAACTAGAGTTTGGAATTATTTAACATTGGAATTATTTTTGTCGTCTTTTTCTTTGCTTTCTGTGTTTTCTTTTAGCTTTGCTAGCGACGTTTCGACATTTCTTCGTCTTCTTCAGGCTTTTTGTTTTTCTTTGTTTTTCTTTGGCTTCGTTCTTTCTTTAATTTTCCCTTCTGTATCATTTTAGGCGGCTGGCCAAGGCTTGGATCCTCTCTTTGGCAGTTTCGAGTGCTTCATGTATGGGTATCTGGCTGTACTTTCTGGGTACTGGTCTTTTCATTGCATCACTGTGGATCTCAGATAGTTGGCTCCTTGTTACCTTGATTTTAGCCTCTAACCGTCTTTTCCATGGTGGGTATTGGGTCTCATGGTTGCTCTTATAGCCAAGTATCTCAAGGATCACTGATGCTGAGTTGTAGATCAGCTCATTGGTTTCTGTTATGGTATTGGTAGGGATCGTTCTCAATGCTGCATTCACATTCTCAATGAGACTTTCTGATGGTACTTCACTCAGCCGTTGTAATTGGCGCCGAGGAGGTGTGGTTGTTATTCGGGTCATGATTCTCTCTCTCAGGTCAGCAGCTGTCTAGTTCAGCTCTGATTCGCTCACTGGGGCCGTGTATCCCCTCACTGGGTGGGGACTTGTAGTTAAGTCCCCACAGTTCTGACATCCAGGTTCCTCCTTTTTGCCGTAGCATTTGTGTTGTATTTCGTCAATCTAAAGTCAGGACAGCAATTGTGGTTTGCGGATGTTGGAACTACTGAGCTACTTGTTTTTAGCGCTTAGCGTTGACAGGGGATGTGCGAAGTAGCATATATGTATATATATATATATATATATATAATTCCCCTCTCACCCACCGCGGTGGTCCTTATCCTCTGTGCTCGGGTCCTCTACCAGAGGCCTGGGAGCTTGAGGGTCCTGCGCCAGTGTCTTGGCTGTGCCAAGGACTGCACATTTCTGTCTGGAGATGTCTGATGTTGTTCCTGGGATCTGTTGTAGCCACTGCTCCAGTTTGGGGGTGACTGCCCCGAGGGCGATGACCACAGGCACCACTGTGGTCTTCACCTTCCGAGGCCCTCTCCAGTTCCTCCTGAGGCCCTGGTATTTCTCCAGGTTTCTCGTGCTCCTTTTTCCTGATGTTGCAATCGCTAGTATTGCTACATCTACCACAACGGCTTTCCTCTGTTGTTTATCCACTATGACAATGTCTGGTTGGTTCGCTATTACCATTTCTGTCTGTCTGGATCTGGAAGTCCCACAGGATCTTAGCTCTGGCATTCTCCACCACCTTTGGGGAGTTTCCCACTTTGTTCTCGGGTTTCCAGTCCATATTCTGCACAGATGTTTCTGTACACTATGCCTGCCACTTGGTTATGTCGTTCCATGTATGCTTTCCTGCCAGTATCTTATATATATATATATATATATATATATATATATATATATATATATATATATAGTATATATATATAGATATATATATGAACCAGCTGCTACAAAGTGGGACTCACCCTGAATGGTTAACTGAAGGGCTGGACAATCCTAATCCAGAAGGATCCATCAAAGGGTCCAGTCCCACCCAACTACCGACCAATAACCTGCCTCTCCACAACCTGGAAGCTCATGTCAGGCATCATAGCGGCCAAGATAAGCAAACACATGGATAAGCACATGAGCATGGCACAGAAAGGTATCGGTGTAAATAGCAGAGGAGCCAAACACCAACTCGTTGTAGACCGCACAGCTGCCCGAGACTGCAAAAACCCGACACACCAACCTGTGCATGGCTTGATTGATTACAAGAAAAGCCTATGACTCAATGCCGCATACTTGGATCATTGAATGCTTAGAGATGTATAACATCAACAGGACTCTGAGAGCCTTCATTGCAAACTCAATGAGGCTGTGGAAAACCACCCTTGAAGCCAACTGCAAACCACTTGCACAAGTGTTCATCAAATGTGGCATATACCAAGGAGATGCTCTGTCCCCGCTACTGTTCTGCATAGGCCTGAACCCCCTCAGCCAAATTATCAACAAGACTGGCTACGGATACCGACTCAAAAATGGGGCCAACATCAGTCACCTTCTCTACATGGATGACATCAAGTTGTATGCCAAGAGTGAGCGAGACATCGACTCACTGATCCACACCACCAGGATCTACAGCACGGACATTGGGATGTCATTCGACTAGAGAAGTGTGGTCGGTTGATTACAAGAGGGGGAAGGTGATCCGCACAGAAGGGGTCTCACTCCCAGAAGGAACAATAGCAGACATAGAGGACAGTTACAAGTACCTAGGTATACCACAAGCAAATGGCAACCTCGATGAGGCCACAAGGAAAGGAGCCACAGCTAAATACCTCCAACGAATAAGGCAAGTCCTGAAAAGCCAGCTCAATGGCAAGAACAAAATCCGTGCGATAAACAGATATATATATTCAGAAAACTTTTCAAAAAATATACTATTATTAAGATGGCAGGGAGAAAATAGCAATATAAATTATTATATCATATTTTTTCATTACCATAGTTACCATAGTCACTGGTAACTATGGCAACCAGTGACAGTTTAAAACCCCACTGACATTTTCTGAGACTATGACATCACATTGTGACTCCAAAGGCAGAATTCTGACGTCACCAGCGATTATAAAAGCTCCTCACATCGATCTACTGGTGTCACAACCTGTTAGCAGCCGTTGGTGATACGTTTGTCTTGAGAGTTCATTTAGCAGTTCACAGTAACATCTTCAACTTTGTTTGGTGCTCATTTATTTAGGAGATTGACATCAAACTTAACGGGAAATTTTACCGAGATTCTAGAAAAGTGAATCAACCTGAATCAACCAAAGGATACAATGCAGTCCAACCAGCCGAGAGTTGAAGAGGTCGCATCCGACAACATTGTGGAAAGGGAATTAGAGCCACCCAAGCCACCCAAGCGCAAGAAGAAGAAGATGTCATTTGCAGTCTGGTGGGAGCTGCACGCAGCCGAGGAGCTGAAGAAGTCTGCTGAAAATATCGAACTGCAGGACTCTTCAATGCCAGTTGAAAACGAATCGATCACCAACACACTGCAGACAGTGAATCAAAAAAGGGACAAACAGATTTCTAAGAGTAAGCGGATCAAGAAGACCCCACTGTTGTGGAAATCCTTTCCCCGAGGAAGATGCTTGCATTGATCTTTCCTTTTTTACTGGTAACGGTGACATCAGTAATGGTCCTCTGGCGGAACAACAAAATCATCAGGCAGCTTTGCCCAGCAGCGGTCAGAGGACATTTTGGAAATCGCTCCCCAACTCAGAGCCTCTCGTAGATGTCAGTTTTTTCGCTGAGAACATTGGGACCCAAAACGTTTCAATGCTTTCACAAGAACATGACGAAGGCGCTTCCTTGAAAGAGGAAAGAAATTCTGACAGCACGGCGATTTCAGCTACACAGCCGGACGCTGAAAAGCAAAACATCTCCAACTCACTGAAGAAAGTGAATCAAAAAAGGGACAAACAGATTTCTAAGAGTAAGCGGATCAAGAAGACCCCACTGTTGTGGAAATCCTTTCCCGAGGAAGATGCTTGCATTGATCTTTCCTTTTTTACTGAACACGGTGACATCAGTGATGGTCCTCTGGCGGAACAACAAAATCATCAGGCAGCTTTGCCCAGCAGCGGTCAGAGGACATTTTGGAAATCGCTTCCCAACTCAGAGCCTTGCGTAGATGTCAGCTTTTTCGCTGAGAACATTGGGACCCAAAACGTTTCAATGCTTTCACAAGAACATGACGAAGGCGCTTCCTTGAAAGAGGAAAGAAATTCTGACAGCACGGCGATTTCAGCTACACAGCCGGACGCTGAAAAGCAAAACATCTCCAACTCACTGAAGAAAGTGAATCAAAAAAGGGACAAACAGATTTCTAAGAGTAAGCGGATCAAGAAGACCCCACTGTTGTGGAAATCCTTCCCCGAGGAAGATGCTTGCATTGATCTTTCCTTTTTTACTGGTAACGGTGACATCAGTAATGGTCCTCTGGCGGAACAACGAAATCATCAGGCAGCTTTGCCCAACAGCCATCAGAGGACATTTTGGAAAACGCTCCCCAACTCAGAGCCTTGCGTAGATGTCAGCTTTTTCGCTGAGAACATTGGGACCCAAAACGTTTCAATGCTTTCACAAGAACATGACGAAGGCGCTTCCTTGAAAGAGGAAAGAAATTCTGACAGCACGGCGATTTCTACTCAACAGCCGGACGCTGAAAAGCAAAACATCTCCAACTCACTGAAGAAAGTGAATCAGAAAAGGGACAAGCCGATTTCTAAGAGTAAGCGGATCAAGAAGATCCCACTGTTGTGGAAATCCTTCCCCGAGGAAGATGCTTGCATTGATCTTTCCTTTTTTACTGGTACACGGTGACATCAGTAATGGTCCTCTGGCGGAACAACAAAAGTCATCAGGCAGCTTTGCCCAGCAGCGGTCAGAGGACATTTTGGAAATCGCTTCCCAACTCAGAGCCTCTCGTAGATGTCAGCTTTTTCGCTGAGAACATTGGGACCCAAAACGTTTCAATGCTTTCACAAGAACATGACGAAAGCGCTTCCTTGAAAGAGGAAAGAAATTCTGACAGCACGGCGATTTCAGCTACACAGCCGGACGCTGAAAAGCAAAACATCTCCAACTCACTGAAGAAAGTGAATCAAAAAAGGGACAAACAGATTTCTAAGAGTAAGCGGGTCAAGAAGACCCCACTGTTGTGGAAATCCTTCCCCGAGGAAGATGCTTGCATTGATCTTTCCTTTTTACTGAACACGGTGACATCAGTGATGGTCCTCTGGCGGAACAACAAAGTCATCAGGCAGCTTTGCCCAACAGCCGTCAGAGGACATTTTGGAAAACGCTCCCCAACTCAGAGCCTTGCGTAGATGTCAGCTTTTTCGCTGAGAACATTGGGACCCAAAACGTTTCAATGCTTTCACAAGAACATGACGAAAGCGCTTCCTTTGAAAGAGGAAAGAATTCTGACAGCACGGCGATTTCAGCTACACAGCCGGACGCTGAAAAGCAAAACATCTCCAACTCACTGAAGAAAGTGAATCAAAAAAGGGACAAACAGATTTCTAAGAGTAAGCGGATCAAGAAGACCCCACTGTTGTGGAAATCCTTCCCCGAGGAAGATGCTTGCATTGATCTTTCCTTTTTACTGAACACGGTGACATCAGTAATGGTCCTCTGGCGGAACAACAAAATCATCAGGCATCTTTGCCCAGCAGCGGTCAGAGGACATTTTGGAAATCGCTCCCCAACTCAGAGCCTCTCGTAGATGTCAGCTTTTTCGCTGAGAACATTGGGACCCAAAACGTTTCAATGCTTTCACAAGAACATGACGAAGGCGCTTCCTTGAAAGAGGAAAGAAATTCTGACAGCACGGCGAGTTCTACTCCACAGCTGGTCACTAAAGAGCTTTCCATCTTCAAACCGGAGACACACGAACAACAAGTGGACAAATGTACATCTATGGGTACACCCATGGAAAATGTTGAAACAGAGAATTTAACCGAGGTCTATGGTCAGACAGCAGAAAGTGTTCCTGCAGATTGTCTAACAGAAATTCAGATGTTGCCCCCCCCTTCTGAAAATGCAACAATCCAACCAAAGTGCGAATGTCTTACGAAATTGATGGAGATTGAATTGGTACATCTTGCAGTACAAAAGTATCTAATTAAACAACTTGAGGAGATGTCTGCTGTTAATCAGAAACTTAACGTTCAACTTAAACAACAGAAAGAGCTGACTAGAAAATTACTGTCAGAGAGAAGACAAAAAAAGAATCCAATGGTTTCGATCGAAACTCAGACAGAGCCAGAAGATCGGCCAAAAACAGTTCATCACCTGTCTGTGGCAGTGCAATCAGAGCAAGACGCACTGGAAACAGCTGTCTATTTAAGCCAGTCCATCAAAACTTTCTACGCAAGCCGAGAAACATGTCATGGAAACCAGTTGCGCCTGAAACCAGCCACAATTTTAGGCAAACTCAGATACATGTCATGGAAACCAGTTGCTGCCTGAAACCAGTCCGACAAACAATTTTTTAGGCAAACTCAGATACATGTCATGGAAACCAGTTGCTGCCTGAAACCAGTCCGACGAACAATTTCAGCACCAGAAACAGAAGGGGTTCAGACAGTCTCCATTATAAACGAGATGCAAACAAAAGAAGAAATGGTCACTAAAATTAAACAGATCATTTCAGAAGAATCTAAATGTAATAAAAAGAGGCAGATGGCAATGAGAGCTGTAATGGAAGCTGTTGTAATCCCAATGGAGACGAATAAAAACTGGATTCAAGACATTAAAAATACTAAAAACTGATTTCGATATCGCACTCAAAGATCCTCCCAGAAAGCCTCTGATCCAATGGAGAGAAAACTTGACAACGATACAGAAGAAGTCACAGGCATTGTTCCTGAAGTTTCTACAGACGGTGAGAGGAACCTCATGGAAAACCAGACAACATCCAGTCCGCAGACAAAGCTCACATTGAACGAAGATACAACTCAGGAATCAGAGACTATAGCAACAGAAGAGTCAGCTGAACTGGAGCATATCTGTGAACAGGAAGAAAGACCAAACAAAAAGATTTCTGTGTGGAAACGACTGAGAAAAGCTCTGTCTCCGTCACTTCTCCGCACATTCAAAAACAGAAATAAAGTCCATCCAATGTAGACGTCAAATTATGTCTACAGTACATTAGGTCTCAAAGCTGGCGGATTGGCACTAATTGGATAAAAAGCATCAATATTAAAATGTCATTGGACATTTTAATATTAAAAAGCAGGACTGCACGGGGGGAAATGTCTCCCCGTGCAGGTGTGGGTTCTCTCCGGGTGCTCCGGCTTCCCCCACATTCAACAACATCAGTGCTCAAGTTCATCTATTTCAACATTTTTAATTCTAACTCTAAACAGAAAATAAGACAACCACATTTATTAATTAAAGGGCAGATTTGGAAAAAGAAAATGTAAACAATGTGGAACAAAAACAGCCTTTTAGAAGGCTGAACTTTACAATTGGAAAAAATTTTTTGAAAACTATTTGTTTTCAAAATTATATATATATATATATATATATATACTATATATATATATATATATATATATGTATATGTATACATATAAATATATACGTATATGTACATATATGCATATATATTTATATATATACAGATATATTTATATATGCATTACAGATACTCCTTTATATATGCACATCGACGCTGCAGTAGCCTTCTGAGCTCTGATGCCGGGTCTCAACAGAGGCCTGAGCCTGAGGGTATCTGGGCGCATGTGCTGTGCCAGACCGGAACATTTCTGGACTGAGATGTCTGATGCTGTTCCTGGGATCTGCTGTAGCCTCTCAGTCCAGAAATGTTCAGTCCTTGGCACAGCCAAGATACTGCGCAGGACCCAAGCTCCCAGGCCTCTGCGTAGAGGACCCGAGCTCAGAGGGATAAGAACCACCCGCGGTGGGTGGTGGAAGGAATTGTTTTTATATATCATATACACATATATATATGTATTACATGTGTAAATATATATATATATATATATATATGTATATGTACATATATGCATATATATTTATATATATACATATATATAACATTCTAAGCGCATGACTGGCTGACCTCGTCCAGGGTGAACCCTGCCTCTCGCCTCCTCGAACGCAGCGCTGGAGATAGCACTTGCAATCTCCGACCCCGTTAGGAGAAGGGTGACGGAAAATGGATGGATGGATGGATATATATAAATATATATGTATATATGTATACAAACTTTGACCTGGTTAAAAAACTCAGATCCAGCTGCCAGAATCACTGAGTTCATCTATTTTTTTTTACATTTAAGTTCCGATATTATCTCACCAATATGAACTTTTTTCAGTATTTTGTGAAGTTTTTGAAGAAAAAAGATGTTTGACTCTGGCAAAACAATTAATATGATTTGGTTTGAAAAAAAGAAAAACATAAACAAATGTGTGATGGAGAAATTAAAATATCCAAAACTAAGAGCAAGCAGCAACATCTCAACCCGACATCATCTAATGAAACTTCAGCTCCTAAACGTTTCCTCACATGGATCAGCTCTTCATCTTAACGCTCTGGGCTTTTGGCAAAGATTCTTTTGTTAGATTTAGTGTCTGTTCTTCCATTTAGAAAAAATGGAAGAACTAATGTGTGTG
>CAKLNU010000422.1:0-11047 GCA_922788865.1 Poeciliopsis turneri
TAAACATTTAGATTGCTAATTAAATATTTAGTTTACAGCCATGTCATTCATAAATGAATGGATAACATTTTGAACCCTATTTTGTCTCTTACGGCAATTTAAATAATTCTAAATATTTCTGGTAATTTTGGCTTTGCAGGGGGCCAAATATAGCTCCATGTGGAACCAAGAGGTTGGAGAGAGAAAATCAGTTTAAACTGTTTCCTATCAGAGTTCAGTTTGTCTCTCTGTCTTCATAAACCAGGAGCATCATGGGCTGGGCGGGGCTTCCACTGATGGATCTACTGAGGAAATACAAGAAGCTGATTGGCTGATGGACAGGAAGTTAAAATATGAAGAAATATGTCACCATAAAGCAGATATTATTGGTACTGAAGCAAATGTAGATTTTAGAATAAGTAGAAATGTTTCAGTGACAGAAAGAAAGGAACAGGAAGATGAGCAACATCTAGAAAAGATTATCTATGTTCAATGAAAGGTAGAGGAACGGATATAGATTATATAACAATAGACACAATAATATACTGTATGAGCTGAAATTAACTGGAGATAATAATTATGAACGTTAGATTATAATCAGTTAATCTACATAAAAGGTCTAGATAATCCCAAAGCAGATACAATGGGATGAAAACAGAACACATGTTAGTGAACAAACAGTAAAATAATCCTTTGATGATGTTTGAATGATGGAAGAGAAACAAGAACAGATGTTTTGATCCAGGAAATGGATCAGTCTTTGATTTAACACTATAGTGTCCAGGAAGATTTCAGCTGATTCTGAAATGAGATTTATTATAACTACAATAATGAATATATTAGGTTCGGCCATCTTCAAACTGTCACATGAGTTATTTAGGTGCCTGAGGGATTAAGCAATTAGATTTTTATGAAGATCTACAGAGGATAGAAAGAACTTTAAAACAATGTTGTATGTAGCTCTGGACGAATCAGCCCCAAGAAGCAAAGATGAGAAGAAAAGCAGATCCATGTTGGTCAGATGGATGTTTAAAAGTTCTCAGATAGAGAAATAACTAACTTTGGATTGTAAGCAAAACTCACAAATTTGATAAAGTTGAATTAAAATATATTACACATGAAGCAGCATCTAGAAAATAAACATTCATCAGGAAAAAATGTAAATATGAAAGTATAGTAGTTTAATCTATTTTAACGTCCACCAGGAGGCGACATCTGGAAAATAATCAAACGCATAAATGGAATCAGGAAAGAAATTAAATCCCTTGTTTTCCAGAAGGAGGGAAGAAATCAAGTGAACAATGAGAGTAGAAACTTGTTCTGATAAATTTACTGAAAAAAAATAAAAAAAAGACAAGATCAGTTCATCCAGAACTTCTGCAGTGGAGGGAGGATTACTTTCACAAGCCATTACTGAGCTGCTGGATTCAGGATTCTGCTTCTTCTTCTTGGTCTAATTGTAAATGTGTGCAGCGCCACCTGGTGGTGCTGGTTGGTAGAGGAAGTGCTGAAAGAGACTGATGGTCTGACCCCCCCTCCTCCTTTCAGGGTGGAGCCTGCTGGAGGCCCATTCTTGACTCCAGGTCTGAGGAAATGTAAGTGTGTTTTTCATCTGATTCATGACAACAAAGCAGCTCACATTCAACCATCTTCAAACTGTCACATCACTCATTCAGGAGTCAAAGTGTCAATAAATGATCAATAACTGCAGCTGGATTGTGTTTGTTCTCTCCATCAGATTCCTGTCAACTCACCATCGACACAAACACAGTGAACAGAAAACTCAAACTGTCTGAAGACAACAGGAAGGTGACATATGTGAAGAAGCTTCAGTCATATCCTGATCATCCAGACAGATTTGATATCTGGAATCAGCTGCTGTGTAGAACTGGTCTGACTGGTCGCTGTTACTGGGAGGTCGAGTGGAGAGGACATGTTGATGTATCAGTGAGTTACAGAAGAATCAGGAGGAAAGGAGACATTAGAAACTATAGGTTTGGATGGAATGATCATTCGTGGAGTCTGAGCTGCTCTGAAGATGTTGGTTACTCTGTCATTCACAATAACATAGAAACTCGTCTCTCCTCCTCCTCTGTCTCTAACAGAGTAGCAGTGTATGTGGACTGTCCTGCTGGCATTCTGTCCTTCTACAGAGTCTCCTCTGACTCACTGATCCTCCTCCACACCTTCAACACAACATTCACTGAACCTCTGATTCCTGGATTTGGGGTCTGGTTCAAGTCTAGTTCTTCAGTGTTTCTGAGATGATTTGAGTCTAAAGAGTCTAAAAATTTTCCTCCTGTCAGAGAAACTCTCTCACTGTTGAACAGATAGTTTAGTCTCTACATGTGTTTTCATGGATCCAAAATGTTTCTTGGTGAAACTCTAAGCCATGATTCCTTAGAAATTGCGTCTTCTAGTCCTTTAAAGATGGAAACTGGGATTATTCCTGGATTATTCCAGGATCCATGTTTTTTTTTCTTCTCTGTTTTCAGTCAAAGATTCTTTTAATTTACTGCAGTTTTTCTCAATCACTGGACATTTTCTGTTTCTGTCAACTCCTTTTTTTCTTAAATCCGTCTTGGATTCAAAGGTTAAATGATCTTTTTGTATATTTGCTGCAGTTACACTTCATGTATTTAGTGAACAATAAAAAACATTTTCTTCTGCATTTTATTAATTTGCTCTTCTTTCTGTTTAAATGTCAAAAAGAGATTTTATTTCAATCTCAACTCTGACTTTCATAAATAACTTCCATCCATCCATCCTTCCATCCATCCATTTTCCGTCACCCTTCTCCCTAACGGGGTCGGGAGTTGCTGGTTCCTCTCCAGCTGCGTTCCGGGCGAGAGGCGGGGTCACCCTGGACAGGTCGCCAGTCTGTCACAGGGCAACACAGAGACAAACAGGACAAACAACCAGACACACACACACACACACCTAAGGAGACTCTGGAAAGCCCAATCAGCCTGACAGTCATGTTTTTAGACTGTGGGAGGAAGCCGGAGAACCCGGAGAGAACCCACGCATGCACAGGGAGAACATGCAAACTCCATGCAGAAAGACCCCGGGCCGGGAATCGAACCCAGGACCTTCTTGCTGCAAGGCAACAGCGCTACCCACTGCGTCACTGTGCAGCCCTCATAAATAACCTATTTACAGTAAAGTATTCCCATCTTGAAACCAGTTGATGAAGGTCTAATGATGGTGCTTTGAATAATAAAATGGACAAAATCTTAATATTTTCTGTTTCATTCAGAACTTCTGCCTGAAACTCAGAACCTGCAGAACATTTTTCTCTTTGGAGGAAAAAATCCCAGGAACTGGAATATCAGAGCAGAATGAAAACTGGAGATCAGTGTTGGACAGAAAAGGTCTGATCGCTGCATCTCTACTATATTTTAAATTTACATTTGATTACAAAACTCAATCCAATTTTAGCTGCTGCTGACTGCAGCATTTGAACCAAAAATGGCTGTTTAAAAAAGCCGAGAATGTGATAATGAGAGAAGAATGGAGGCATAACAGAAAATAAATACAATTGATTTTAAGGGCTGCCTACATTCAATAATGTGAAAAACTACATGTTTTATATTAATTCAATCAATATTTAATACTTTTCACACAAAATGAAAGTAGACGTTTAATATTTCTTCTTCTAAATTCAACATATGAAATATTTAGCCCTTCATTTTATGAATAGGTGATTAGCTCTCTTTAAGAAAAAACAATTTTTAAGAGATTTGCCATTTATCATTTAATTGTTATTGATTCCTAAGACCAATCATCTTTAGATTACCGTAATTTAAACTTGTGTCCCAGTTTTATGTCCAATAAAATATTAAATAAATTTGTGGTTTTCATTGGTCCGTACCCAATAAACATCCTGATAAATATAATGAATTCTACAAATACCATTCTCTTATTGTGTAATTTCTCTAAAAAATAAGAGTTTTGTGTTGAAAATTATCAAATTAAATTCAGTTTATTGTTGATTTTCTAAGAATATTCTGTAAAATTGTAACGGTTTCAAATTTCACATTTAAATAATCCTACATTAATCCTACATTATTAATGTTCAATTTCCATGAAATCTTTTAGCTCATTCATTGACTTTTTTATATCTTATAAAGGCTAGCCTTTTTGGAAATAAAACTGATCCAAGATGGTGGGCATTTTTCAAGAGGATCATCAAGAACAATTTGTTTATGCACTAAGTTTTTCAGTATTTATTACATATAAATACTTTTGGTTTAAAATCATAGATAATTGGACTTACAGAAAATATATTTACTGACAGTTTACATTTCTTTCAAAATATCCACCATAGTTGTCATGGAAAGATGACGTTTCAGGAAGCAATTTGAGGCAGTTTGGAAGAATGAAAAACACAGATAGCTGATAAGCTTTGACCCCACTTTCTTGAGTAAAATGTTTCTGTATGAAATGAACACATCAGTTGTTCCTACCCTGGGAAAGTGTGCAGGGAGGATAGCTTAGACAGCGATGAATTCATCCCTTGGCCTTGGTAAACACCTGCATAGTCGCTGGCGTCCAGGCAGCACGAAATGACATGGTGCTGTTTGTACACATGGAGAGATCACCTCTAAACCGTACATTAGAATGCATCAGACACTAAAAACAGGCCTTGATATTAAAGTAATTTAGCTAAAACAGCTGATCAGCTGGGGTGTGACCGCACAGTGCTCTCTGGAGAAGGGCCTTCGTATTTTTATATTTTTCTAAGGTAATTCATGTCTTTGTGGCTTTGGTTTCTTAGGAATATGTTTTATTGCACTTGATAGTTTGAATAAAATTCTAGTTGATTGTGAAATTGAACAGTGATTGTTGTCTTGGTTTCACTTTTACACACAGCATCAACGGACCAGGAGAGACGAGAGGTAACAACAAGCAACAGGTACATTTTTCCCGTCTCAAAAATTCCCATACAAGATGAACCAGCAATGGTTGCAGTTCAGCCTGACATGAACTCAGGATAGTGAAATATCAAATCATGACCCAGTTTGTTCAGAGATTCACCACCTGGATGAGTCCAACATCAGAACAATCAACTGTCTCTATAGAGACTGAATACATTAAATTCAGCCACTGAAACCCTCCAAAGAATTAAATCAATGTATGATCATGATCTGAAATAAAATGCTTACACATGGTACTCCAGTTATTTATTTGGTTTTTATTTTAACCTCTTATTGTCTAAAATCTGTTTTTGCTCAAACTTTATGAAGTTAATCAGCTCAATCCCACTGCCTGCAGTAAAAGTGGTGATTTGTAGTACTCTAGTCTGTTTGCCTGACTTAAAATTAGCTCTATTAGCAGGACTAAATTTTTAACTCTCCCCTTGTCATCCTTTCTGGAAGAGGGACAAGATTAAAAGTTGAGGTACTGCAGGCCCTTAAACACTCCTGCTCCATGCAAAAGTTTATAGTACGAGGCACTCTGCTGCCATCTATTTGTCAAATTGCTAACTGTTGGACTTTGGGTTGACCTGAACATCCTCAGGTCTGGGGATGTTCCCTGATCCAAAACACTTGAATCCAATAGCTGAATTACCTCCCAAGTGCAGTCAGTTTTTCAGAGTCCTGCCAATGACCTCATTATTTGACTCAGGTGTGTTGAAGTAGAGATACATTTAAAGGTTGCAGGAGACCGGGCCTCGAGGCCTGGAGTTGCCCATCCCTGCAACTAGTACAAATTATGCTGCTATGCAGACAACGCTCTGACTATAAATGGGTGGATGTTTACTGTGGAGCCAGAAGTCTTGTATGTTGCATCTGGCTCTATACTGTAACTTTATATTGTGAACTTGAACATGTCACATGACATTAGGATTGGACTATAAATCTGAGTCAGTATTAAATTATTCATATTCACATTTAAAACTGGAAACAAACTGATGCAATTTCTTATTAACTTTATTCTGAATCTGTGCAGAAAATCTAACCTAAGATGTTCTATAAAAGCAGAGTCCCACTATATTTGAGAAACCAAATTTTTAAATGTTCGTGACTTACAAAATGTATCTGCAACAGAGGATGCTCATCTGAAAAATGTAACCAGAAATTCTGGTTAGATCTGCTTATAAAATTATCACAAATTTTAAATGTTTCAGAAACAACTGAGATTTTAGTCTGAGTCTGTTTAGGAAATTTCTGTTATCAAAGAATGAATCTATCCAATAACTAGACATAAAAGTGTTTGAAGCCCCATCTCACTGTACTGAACAGTCAGTCAAACACACATAAGATGATTATGTAGTGACAGCTAAAAAAGAACACACCTCAGGTCTGAATGTATTTCTGTTTCCAGGTGGACAACAGAGTCACATCCTTACCCTGTCATGTAATTGACCTTAACCTCACTGCAGGAAACAATTTCAGTTGGACTTTCATTCAAAAAACCCAAAACATGAATGGCAGGAAATAAGACAAACAAGGAGTCTCATCAGAAACAAACCTCTAGTTCTCCTTTAATAAATCTAAACTCAGTAACAAGAACTCTCACTCTGTGACAAAACATTAAATTCAGGTTGATGATTGAAATGAAATCAGGGTTTCATCCTGGATCAGCAGAACCTCCTCAGCTGATCCAGGTTTTAAACAGAGACTGTCCTCACTCTGCTCACCACACTAACATCATGATCTATGATTATATAGGAACTACTGTTTAGTTAAATTTTTCTGATTATATTCTGTTTGAGTTTATAGTCTGACCAGTTACTGCAGAATGAATAAAGCAGCTATTCTGTTTTCTGGGCTCATTTCTCATCATGATTCTATTGTTTTCATCAAAACTTCTTTTCTTCCTCATGAAGATTTTATTGTCTGGTTTCACTTCAGACCTATTTTCTGGTTATGCTGCTTGAAAGAAGAAACTAAAAACCATGTGAGTTGTGACATCATCAGTCACAAAATCCCTGACATTTACTTTCAGTTTGAAAGTCAGTCTGTTGTTCAGATGTTCTTCTTCAACTCTTCTGACCGTTTGAACAAACTGTAAGTCTGCTTTGTTTCCTACTTAAACTTTGTCTTCAGGATCTTTGCTGTTTGTTTTTGCTCTGAAGTTTGGAGAAAAGATTCACTTTTAATTTCAGCTCAAAGTTTCATTTCTCTTCCTTTTAAAGGTTAATTTTCAGGATTATTAGATTGTTTGCAGTTTGAACTGCAAACATGTACAGCTGATGTTTCTTTGTTTCTTTTCTCTGAACAATCTGCTTCATATGTCTATGTCCTGAATTCAAGAATACCAGATTAAGTCAGTATTTTTCAGATATCCTGGCTTAATAAAGCCTTGATTTTGTTTCACAAAAACAGCAGCACATAAGTTACTATGGCAATTTATCCTGTGCAACTAGACAGCTCCAAATCACGCTAATTTATAATTAGTTTAGCCTGGTGCCTCACACCTATCAGAAACCAGTGTGTTTGTCATTGCGTCCACCTTCTTATGTGCATGTTTGGGTCTTTTTTTTCACCATGCATTAAAATACCGCAAATTCATTTTGGTATTCAGTCATGTACTACTTGCATTTTAACATCATGATGATAAAAAATACTATTACCGATTTTAAAATTATCCATGTTTTACTGTTTGTGTCCCTGAAGAATGCTGTTGTAAGTTTGTCTAAAGACAGAGTGTGAGGTTGTAACAAACCTCTGCACATGAAAAGGTGTTTTTTATGTTATGAACTTAAAAAAAACAGAACATGTGGTTCAGGAGCAGGAGAAGTGGGAAAGCAGAGGGAGAGGGTGATGGTGGTAGGATGGTCCCAGCACAGGTAGCCCAAGTGAGCGACGCAGCTACCTGGATCATTGGCTCATACATGTCATGGGGAAAGGAGCAGGAGTAGTGAGAGAGAAGAGGGAGCAGGTGATGGTGGTAGGCATCACCAGATCCAAATCGGGTAGTGGGAGCAGAGCATCTTGTTCATAACATCCAGGATAATTTGAGATAGCCAGCCTTTCATGACTGACACAAGGGGAGCCAGATTCAGATGACAAAACTACCATCACTACCTTATTCACTACCAACAGGTAGTGATGATGACCTGCTGATACAGAACTCTGCTGTATCAGCAGGTCTTACTAAAACCAAGATGATGGAGCACATAACTCTAGTTTCAAAGTCCATACACTGGGTCCCTGTAGCTCAGAGAATAGACTTTAAAGTACTGCTTTTAAAGTGTATACATTAAGGATTTGCTACCAGGCCTTCTGGCTCTGATCTGCTCTGCATCCCCAGAACCAAACAAGGAGAAGCAGCTTTCAGTTTCTATGCACCACAAATCAATCCAGAAAACTGTAAAACAGCTGAAACACTGACTTCCTTTAAATCTCGACCTCCTTAGAGTTGTATTTGAAACATAATTGATTCTGTATTTAGCATCTTAATGTAATGTTTTGATTTTTGATTCTATGTAGCATGACTTTGTGTTTCTGATGATGTAATTCACTTTGAAATGCCTTGCTGCTGAATTGTGCTATACAAATAAAATTTGATTGATTGATTTTGAATAACAATAATTTGATTTGGATAATTGTGGATCATTTATTTTTGGATTAACTCTGTTAAATTTCCCATCAGCCTTAAGGTCTTACTGTTACATTTCAATGGCATCTCCAGACAGGCAAACTGATTATCAGTCTCGCCGAGCTGAGTTTGCAACTTCTCCAAGATGACAAAACTACCTTCTTGCCAGCAAGTTTCAGGAACTGCAACTGAGCTGTGGTTGTCCACAAGAATTGCTTCTTGTTCGGTTCTGCTCACACAGCATTGAGTCTGCATGTTCACAGCAAGGCATTTTATTGACCAAACCTGGCAGCCTCTCAAACCCCAGAATAGCTGCCAATATTTACCAAATTGCGGAGCTGTCCACTGACCACTATCTGGTGGTGAGTTGGCTCCGGTGGTGGGGGAGGATGCCGCTCAGCCCTGAGAGGCCCAAACGTGTTGTAAGGGTCTCCTGGGAATGTCTGGCATAGTCAGAGCTTTAAATCCCATCCCCTTCAGAGCATTGAACACGTTCCCAGGGAGATAGGTGACATTGTGTCTGAGTGGACTATGTTCCATGCCTCCATTGTTGAGGCAGATTATCAGAACTGTGGCTGCAAGATTGTTGGTGCCTGTCGCGGCAGCAACTCTCGAACCTGTTAGTGGACACCTCTGGTGAGGGAAGCTGTCAGGCTGAAGGAGTCCTATTGGGCCTTTTTGGGCTCTGGGACTCCAGAAGCAGCTGATGGGTACCGGCAATCGAAGCGGCATGCGGCTTGGGTGGTGGCTGAGGCAAAAACTCGGGTGTGGGAGGAGTTCGGAGAGGCCATGGAGAAAGACTTCTGCACGGCTTCGAGGCAATTCTGGTCCACGATCCGGCATTACAGGAGGGGGAAGCAGAACAGAACCAACACTGTTTATAGTGGAGATGGTGTACTGCTGACCTCGACGCGGGATGTTGTGGGCCAATGGGCAGAATACTTTGAAGACCTCCTCAATAATACCAACATGCCTTCCATTAAGGAAGCTGGGGATTCAGGGTCAGGCTCTCCTATCTCTGGGAATGAGGTCAGTGAGGCGGTTAAAGAGCTCCTCCTGTATGACTGGGGTCAGAGTCTGGTCCGCATTGCTGGAAGTATATCAGGCTTGTTTCCTTGGTGGATTGGACTCCGCCAAGGCTGCCCTTTGTCACTGATTCTGTTCATTACTTTCATGGACAGAATTTCTAGGTGCAGCCGAGGTGTTGAGGGGATCTGTTTTGGTGGCCTTAGTATCGCATCTCTGCTTTTTGCGGATGACGTGGTCCTGTTGGCTTCATTGGGTCGTGATCTGCAGCTCTCACTGGAGCAGTTTGCAGCCGAGTGTGAAGTGGTCAGGATGAGGATCAGTGCCTCCAAATCCAAAGCCATTGTCTTGAGCCAGAAAAGGGTACAGGGCCTTCTCCAGTTTTAAGTATCTTGGGATCTTGTTCACAAATGAGGGATGAAGGGTGCAGGAGATCAACAAGCGGATTGGGGCAGTTTCTACCATGTGCCAATCTGTCGTGGTGAAGAGAGAGCTGAGTAAAAAAGAGAAGCTCTTGACTTACCGGTCAATCTGCATTCCCACCCTCATCTATGGTCATGAGCTTTGGGTCATGACAGAAAGAATGAGACTGTGGATACAAGTGGCTGAAATGGGTTTTCTCTGTAGGATGTCTGGGCTCTCCCTTAGAGAAAGGGTGAGAAGCTCAGTCGTCTGGGAGGGACTCAGAATAGAACCGCTGCTCTTTCACATCTAGAGAAGCCAGTTGAGGATGCCTCCTGGACGCCTCCCTGGTGAGGTGTTTCAGGCATGTCACACCGGGAGGAGGCCCCGGGTTAGAACCAGGACACGCTGGAGGGACTATGTCTCCCCCTGGCCTGGGAATGCCTCGGGATTCCCTTGGAGGAGCTGGAGGAAGTATAAGTCAGGGCCTCCCTTCTGAAGCAGCTACCCTGTGAACCAACCCGGGATAAGCTGAAGAGAATGGATGGATGGATGGATGGATGGATGGATGGATGGATGGATGGATGGATGGATGGATGGATGGATGGATGGATGGATGGATGGATGGATGGATGGATGATATGCTTCAATTTTTCACAATTCTCCATTGTGAAACATAAAAAGAATTTATTTGTTTGATGTAAGGTATAGAGTATACAATTTATCCATTATAGCATCAGTGAACCTGTGATTTATCTCATGGTCTCAAAGAAATCTGTGAATGAGCATTCATCTGATTTATTTAGACCTGGCTCAAGATAGTCACACTTCCTGAGATAGGTTTGGACTTTGTGAAACAGAAAAAACTACAATGTACAGATGGTGCTATGTCAAGCCTGGCTTTATCTCTTATCCTAGATTTCTGAAAGACTCCTCATGTCTCCACAATTAAACTCATACACAACAATTTCCTGCCACTTCCTTTAAAATAAAATATTATTGTTAAAATGTGTTTCATTCAGTCAATCATTAAATATTTATGGAGCACATGTTCAGTTCCTAATGTTCAGTCAGGTTGAATCAGTGTGGT